>DWQX01000282.1:0-49823 GCA_018245475.1 Pharmacophagus antenor | reverse complement strand
ATATTTATTAACTTTATTAAAAATAAATTTGTAGGTTCTATGAAGCTACTATTGAAGAAATTAATAATGACAGTGTCAAAGTAAGATTTAATGGTTATACAACATTAGAAGTTGTGACTCTACAGGATATAAAAACATTAAATTCTGGAATTAAAAGGCCCATTAGTAGTGATGAAAGCAAGTAAGTAGATTTTTAAAAAAAATGTTTAGCTGTCCAAGAGTGCACCATGTAGCAATTGTATATTTCATACAAAATGGTTATTTATATTTTTTAATAATTTACAGACATGGTAAAGGCTATAACAGAGAGTACCTCAAAAAGAAAAAGCAGAAGAAGCAACAAAGGTTCAAACAGATTGAAGAAGAAAGAGAGAGTGAAAAAAACAAATGGCTTTCATTTCATTCTAAAGCATCCAAAAAACCAGGTGTGAGGACTAAAAGTATATTTGCTTCACCTGACAATTTATCTGGGAGAGTTGGTATAGGTACATGTGGCATATCTGGAAAGCCTATGACAGAGTATACTCCTGGAGAAAAATGGAAGAAGGGAGGATAACAATTTCCAATAGTGTAAATTTAACTAATATTTTGGTTAATAAAATATTAAATTGGATTTTGTTTCTGTACTTGCCATCAAAACAAATATCTATGGTGTAGTTCCGATTAATTTGCTCATAGATGTGTAATTATAATGATTGTTTGTAACTAATATGTTATTTTTTATTCTATCAAAATTTGTATTCATTTGAAATATCCTTACATTTATTTGCTTTTTTTTTTTAATTTCATACCCAAATAAGAGTTAATTTTTTTTATGTTTCAAAACTGATCTAAAACAACTAAACAAAAACTACCATATAAACTGAAATTGATTTTGACACTGTGCATGTGACTATTAAAAAATAATTCCTATTGCTTCTTTACTTTTGGATTATTAGGTTTAAATATACAATGTCTTGTGGACCAATAAATTAGTATAAAGTTCAAGCTTTAAAAGGTCTTAAAATTTTAATGGTGGTAATTGTCTGAAAGTTGAAATTATATTAGAAAATTAAATTATGTAATTTTTTTATACTATTAATTGGATATGTATTAATTTGTTTGTTTCACTTGCATTATTAAATTCTGTTTAACATCCCAATAAAGCACACAAATTAATTTTTATAAAAATATTGTGATTAAAGAACTGTTGAATACTCATTAACTGATGCAAATTAATACACTGCAAGAAGGAAATATAAATCATACTCAAAAATAATTTTTATCTTATTTCACATAATCCTTTTTGTTAACGCTTGTGTCCTTGTACTAATAAATTATAAAGATTTATTTATTACATATACTTATAAGGAGATATATTTTTCCCCCTAAACCAATTGTTCGCGCCTTGTCAAAGAATCTTAGTGACCATGGCGTGGTGAAACATGGTGTAGAGTAAGATGCTCATTGCCGTCATGGTTCAAACCCACATTCTCTTCTGCCCTAGAGGCCATTGGAAGACATACTAAGATCGCGTGTCCGTCATCCAGATGAGGATTAAAGGCGCGATGCATGTGCACCAGACACTTTAAAAGAAGAAGACCACTTTTTCTGTCCTCGAGAAGAGATCGTAGATTGGGATCTACCAAAATATCTGAAACTTTCTTTTTAGTTAGTTTCGTCACTAAACAATAAGCTATTTATTATGCGAATATCAAAATGCGAAGAAACATGGCATCTTTTAAATTCACTGAATTATTGTGTGCGAAATACGAGTTAACTGTAAAAACCCCATGTGTTACAGACCATTCACATCGTAAATAAATAGTCCACGACACTCCCGAGCGGAACGACACCTTAAGCCTCCGCTACGGTGAATTCTGTCTTTGAAAACCTTTGACTTCGAAGTGTAAAATTGCTGGAGGAAGTATGATATTACTTTTGAAATGTATACTACATTTACGTTTATCACAACAGTGTGGTAGATGTAAATCAATAGAGGTAAAAACGATTGAACAGATTATTAAGAAAATTGGTATCATAATAGCTGATCACTACGAGAAATACGTATAATAGAGATAACTATTACTGTTGATTTGAACCGTATCGCCTGGTTACTCTCATCTATGGCATTATTTTCAGTATGTGAAAACAGTATTTTAACGTCACTATCAACACTTGAGTATAACTTTCTTTTACTTTGTAGTATTGGGAATCCTTGTTCGGAAGTATTATTCTGGATGTCTCAAAAGAAAGGTGACATTTGTTTTGGTTATTGCGTGAACGTAATTATTGTGGGGCGCTGCGGATATATGAGTTTTACAAAAACGGTAATTCAGCGATTAGCGCGTAGAAAATTTTTCAATATTCGACATTTAAATGACGCGCCAAGCCCTAAATTCATTGATAAATGGGTCAAAACATTTGGAGAGATTGGTTCAACGCTGGAAAAATCACAATCCGGACGTCCAAGGTCTTCGAGAACGGTCGAAAATATAGACAGTGTTTCTCAATCTGTTCGTGAAAACCTAGACCTTCGGAAGCCTGCTGGTGCTTTAAACGTGCATAGACTGACGTTGTTCCATATTTTAGACAAAGGTTTAAAGCTGCACCCCTATAAAATTCAGTTAGTGCAAGAATTAAAGGCTCAGGATGCTGGGCAGAGGCTTAACTTCGTAAATCAGATGATTGTGCGGTTTTCAACGTTTACCAACATATTATTTTCGGATGTAGCTAATTTCCATGTCAAAAGACATGTTAACAAACAAAATTGTCGATACTGGAGTGCAACTAATCCAAAACACAAACATCGGAAAACCCTACATTGGCCTAAAGTAACCGTATGGGCTGCAATATTGGCGCAAGGGATTATCGGCCCTTACTATATTGAAGATGAAAGGAAACGTACAGTTACTGTAATCTCGGACCGGACTGTGGAGAAGTTCAACTTCTTGGAAATGGCAGCCATTACGGACAATACATGCCGAGTCGTCATATAAAATTTTAGAGTTCGATTAAATGAATGCCGTGACGCAACGGCTTACACTTGGACGATATCATTTTCAAGAAATAAATTCCCAAAAAGTGTAATTTCTTGTGTAATAAACATTTTTTTAATAAACTTGATTAATTTTTTTATCGATTTTTTAAATGTGTATTTACTTTTGAGTCACCTTGTACTTAATATGATATAATGTTCAAGGGGATTAATCGCTGAGAAGTAACGTTATAATTGTATTAATACTTGCAATACAATCTCTGCAGTAATAGCGCATTTATATGAAAATTTCTAATAACCATATTGGTAAAAGATTTTATTTTCTGCTAATTGCGATCGTGCGCAATCATTAGTAGTCATTTTTGTGTGGATAAGAAAGCTTTAATGAAATCATAAATAAATATATTATCAGTATTCAATTTGTTCTATGATTATGTTTATTAATTGAAAAACATTAAACAGACGAATTTATTACTAATCTGATTAAATTTAAATGAAATCTAAGGTTTACTTTGAAATAGATTACATACTCTCGACGCAGAAAAGTATGCAATTTGCATTAGAACTAATCTAATTTTCTTTAGTACCGTACTACGTAGGTAAGTGAACCTGATTTAAAATTGAATTTTCAATATAAATTCAAGTATTAGAATAGCCTTTATAATTTTAATCTGCAGTTTAAGATTTGATTTTTTTTGTGGTCTAAGGTTTTTTTCTTGTTCGTGACTCAAAATTTATTATTGATATAATGTGCTTTATTCAGCTATCTCTTTTTCTATTTCAATTAATTTACAACAGCTGTTTTTTTATAATTTGTCTCAATAGTATGTTTTCATATATAAACATGCCGATACCCTCTCGCCGCATTAGGTATAAAAGTAAGTTAAAAAAAATTTAAAAGGGTCTATAGAAATCCAAAAATGAATAGCCCGAATTTATCCACAATTATTCCACATCAAATGGCCAAAGTCCTATTACATTAAGTGTAATAGTTTTGTCGTGATTGCCAAACAAATGACAACATAAAATAGACAAATAAACAAAAAGGTTTCTTTTTGTATTCTCAGAGTATTATTCACAAAATGTAACACTCGCCAATATAACTCATCATTAAGTCGGAATTTATTAACAATTTGATGATTTTATTGTTTGGAATGGATTACTAATTATTCAGAATTAAAAGTAAATTTTAATTCTTACACAAATAGTCATCTTCCTATAAAAAATCAGTTCAGCCGTTTCGGAGATTACCTGTAACAACTGTTATTTTACTATTAATAATAAACATTTAAATTTATATTTAGAAATAAAAAAATATGTTTTTAATTTGATAAATATATCTTTTTTCTTTTTTTAGTTTTGGCGAGGGAAGCTGAAGAACTGATCAATGTCTTTTAAAAGTTTCTACATCGTATTTTTTTAATTAGATATGGGCTGTAACTTACCGCTTTGATTTCACCTAGTGTTAAGTGACTATGACGTCTAGCTGTAGAAGCGTGTTCGCGTGGAATACTTATGGCTCTCACATATGTAACTGCCGGTACACAACAATGCTGTTATGGCAGCAGACTGGCAGTGAGGGTGATAGCTAGCCAGGCGCGTTCGAAAAATCTACTATCATTCAGACTCAACTACTCCTGTGCCCTGGGAATCGAATGCGGGATCTCCGTTTTACTAGGCAAGCGGGTAAACCATTACGTCACGAATGCAGTAAAATCATATAATTTTCAAAATATAAACGTGAAATGTCTTTCTTTATATGATGAATACTTTGATAAAAAATCGAAAGAGAAGGGAACATGATATTAGACGAATTAACCATATCCACAAAACTCTTGGTTCGATAATTAGTGTTTTTGCAGACAGGATGTATGACCATAATGAGTTGACGTTCTGAGAACATTCGATTAAAAAATTTGTATATTTTAAGGAGAAGATATCACCAAGCTGTCTCATTTATGGTGATCGATTATAAATATCACAAGTTGATGGAATGTTTTCGCAATTATCTATGCCAGCTGTGATTAGTAGAAGTTATTAAATTTTATCAAAATGATTGTTATTAGATGCTTCAATTTTGTGTAAATTATTTCGGATTAGGAAATAAGCATGATATGTAATTAATTGTTAATTACTTAAGATGTGAATGTGAATTGTATTTTTTACGAATCGCAATAATCGCTTGTGCGATAAAGCCCATAAATAAATTAAAATAAAAGACTCTTTTACTTTACACTTGCCATCATTTTCTCTTGTATCTACCATGGTTAAAGGCGAAGATCGTCTTGTCCGCATTAATTCACATTTTGTTTGGTTAAATGAAAGACTTTTTTGAAACATCCATTGAGTCACCAATACGAAATTAGAAAGGATTTCTATTTTGTATTAATTTAAAAGTGGTCTGTTATATAGTTTAAAGACATAAATTTCGTTTTCAAGATACATTATTGATATATTTCTAAGAAGAATTGAAAAGATGTGTATTATAACTAAAGAAATAAGCTTAACCACGTAAAAAATTATCTAGAAATCGGCCCACTTGTTTCAATAATGTTGTTTTTATAAAATTTATCACAAGTGGTTTTAATTTACCAAATATTTGACTTAAATTTTATCTGATGTAAAGTAAAAATAAAGCCATAGATGGTGAAGTATGTTCGCAACACAGCAATGCTGTTAGGTGTCACATTGATATTAAGGGTCGTAGCTAGCCAGACGATTTCCAAAACCCTACTATCATTATGACTCTAATGCTGAATCGAATGCAGTATCTTTGCGTTACAAGACAAGCGGTAAAACTCAACGCCACGGAAGCAATTAATAAAATAATGTATAATAAGAATACTGGATTGCATT
The DNA here is from genome assembly GCA_018245475.1 of Pharmacophagus antenor. Taxonomy (NCBI): domain Eukaryota; kingdom Metazoa; phylum Arthropoda; class Insecta; order Lepidoptera; family Papilionidae; genus Pharmacophagus; species Pharmacophagus antenor. Next base: position 43,990 of record DWQX01000282.1, on the reverse strand, counting down.
GATTTTTCTCCTAGGTTAATAGGTAATATCAAACATGTAATATTATCTAGTTCATCAGGAATCCTAAATTAATATCATTATGTATTTGGAAAAACACATCCGTGATAAGAATTATGTTTATTTTAAATAAAAGCTCTTTTTCGTAGAGGTACGGAGTCTTTTAAGAACCTACAATTGATTAAGCAGATTGATTTGATAATTAATCAATGATCAATTAATCTGCTTGATCAAGCAGATTCATAAAAAAGACTATCTATTTGATAAGCTAGAACCCTTTTTTAGAATTGTATCAAATATATGTTCAGTTATGTGTTATAACTGTTAATCAATTAAAAGGTAATGTTATTCCAAATCAGATATCATTATATATACAAATATACGAGGGGTGATCAAAAAGTAATGATATACGGGTATTTCTAATAAAGATGAAAATTCAAAAAAAATATTTTCGCTTCTTTGGTTCTTCACTACTTCCCAGCTAAAAAATTGTATAAATAGGACGTCATTCGGAGTAGCTACATTGATAGCTCGCGGATCACCGGATTTGCGAGCCAGTTTCGATGAAGCTTTAATAGTCGTCAATAAGACTAACAGCGCAAACTTCACCGAATCCATCCAGCAGCAGCAGCAGCAGTTGCTACATTCATCTGAATACCACCAGTCGGAGCGACAACACGAAAATGGAGAAACACGAAGTGAAACACGTCATCAAGTACCACTTTTTGAAAAAATGTCTATCACAGAGATTTACGCTGATTTGGTGGAGACACTGGGGGACTCTGCTCCTCCATATTCTACGGTGGCACAGTGGTGCAAAGAGTTTAAGCTAGGTAGAATATCCACAGAAGATGAACATCGCGAGGGACACCCAACCCGTCCCTCTCTGAGGAAAACGTGAAAAAAATCGAAATTGTCGTATTAGCAGACCGAAGAATATACCGTTAGACATTTAGCTGAGGTCACAGGGATCTCATATGGCAGTATCCAAAGCAATTTGACCAGCAAAATAAATATAAAGAAGGTCTCCGCGCGTTGGGTACCGAGAGTGTTAACGGACGAACAAAAGAAAAAGCGAGTTGACATTTCAAGAGCCAATCTTGCAAAGTTCCAGGGTGACTAAGAAAATTTTTTGTCTCTATTTGTGACCATGGACGAAACATGGATCCATTATTTTGATCCTGAGACCAAACAACAATCGATGACTTGGAAAAGCCCATCCTCACCGACGCCGTAGAAGTTCAAAGTCTCGAGCTCGGCGGACAAGGTTATGGTGTATGTTTTCTGGGATACTGAGGGAATTATAATGATTGATTACCTGAAAAACGGAGCTACTATAACGGGTCCTACTACGCTGATCAAATAAGACGACTGCGAGAAGCCACAAAGGAAAAAACGGAGCAAACTCCGAGCGAAAGTCCTGTTTCATCAGGACAACACTCCTGCACACAAAGTCAAAGTTGCGATGGCTGGCATTCGAGAAGCAGGCTTCGAACTGACCGCCCTATTTTCGAGATTTATCCCCCAGGGACTTTTATTTGTTTCCTCGGCTCAAGGAACACCTCAGGGCAAGAAATTTGAGGATAGCGAGGTGATGACTCCTGTAGAGACATTTTGGGATAACCAAGATAAAGATTTTTTTAACGGGTATTTTAGATTTAGAGAAACGTTGGTCTAAATGTATCGATTTGTTAGCATATTACGTAGAGAAATAAATTAAATTTAAACTAGAATCGTTGTTTTATTATACTCATTGTCATTACTTTTTGATCTCCTCTCGTATAGTGGAAAATTTATGCGTTTAGATGTGTTCTTTAAAAATTGTAAACACTTACATCAAGAGGTTTCCCCATGCTACCATTTGATTAAATTCGATCAGGACTGGTCCTAAAAGCTACACGTATAAAACCATATGGTTTGTTTTGTTGATTAAATAACATATGTGAAATCAAAGTTAAATAGGAGCATGATATGTCGTAATCTAATGTGTTTGGCAGCAATTTATTTACGTCACAACACGAATCGATAAATTTATCAGTGGATTTTAATTTTAGACAAAAATATTTAATGACAGGTTTGTTTAAAACTTTGAGCTTTTGTTTGAAATAAGATTACGTAATCACCTATTTAAAAGAAAGCGATTTTTTTTAATGCGATCTTACATTTATGATCTGTATGTTAACCGTTAGTTTAAAAGCGATAAAGAAGCGCTTGACAAGTTATCATTACTATTTTTTCATACTATTTCTTTTTAAGGTATCTTAATCAATAATCGCCTTGAATGATCTCTGATGATTGTTGTAGGATTAGTGTGATCTAAAGATCAGAATCAAAATTATTAATTAAAAGATTAGTGTCGAGACTATTTTCCTGCAATTTTGAGATTTCCTTTTGACAAAAGGCAATCTCTCTCTTGTAAAAAAACAAAACTCGGCTTACATATATTATATCCCATACGAATATTCCATATTACACATACAAAAACAAATCCGAAGAACAAGTTAGTAATAAAATAGTAGGCAAATATAAGTGTCAAGTTCCAAACAATTATGATTGAAAGTCATCAGAATATCAATATTGGTAAAGTGTCGATAACATTCAGAGCAGAGAACTTAATTTGCAAAATAGAATTCTAGAAGAAATGCTACAGCAGGTTTCTTAATGAAAGCTAAAATAATGAACAATTCTTCACATGTGAAAACTATTACAGTAAAAAGCAAAACTATTGAATTCTTTAATGAATACCTTTACATAAGGCATAATATATCTATGAGAGATAATATCTTTCTTGAAATAAAGAACAAAGTTAATATTAAAAAAAATATGGGACTTATTTAGTATGATTATATAGCCATATCTAACTAATGGCTGTCATATATGGGCATCTAATAAAAAATTATTACAGAGGATATTGGTTTTGTTAAAACGGTATATAGAAAAGTAAATCAGCGCAAAGAACACGACATAGGAAAAAAATAATAATATAACAAAATTCAAAAACGTACAAATACTTTAAAAAGCGTCGGACAGAATATATGCTACGAGTAACTATAAGATATTGAATAGAAAGCAAAAGAAGTAAAGTCAAAAGACAATAGAAGGTGAATACTAAGGAGACAAACGTGGGGAAACCATAGAATGAGACCTTAGTCGAAAGATTGTACACATTGATTTGAAAAATAGGCTGTTTCGTTTTGTAATTATATGATAAACTATAAAAGTAAAAAAATAAACTATAAATACATCAATTTGTACGCAAGCATTCGTTAGGTAATGTTTATTATTGAAAATCAAAGTTAATCAATTCGCTTTAACTTAATGTAAAATTACGGGAACTTATAATTAATCACAACATGTTTATAAAGTTTAATTAAGACTGGGATAATTAAGGATGAGGTTTTAGATTTTATAGGAACAGTAAAGGCCAATTACCATTTTTAACAACATTTGGTGTAGATGTGATATTCTCGATGAGACGATTTTCAAGTGAGTATTGGATTATATATCTTCGCACATCTTTACATTTAATTTTGTTGGCACTATTCACTGTGTTCTTACGTGTAATTTTTTAGATAATCCTTTAACATATTGTTTTCCAATTAATTGCAGATCAAATGTTAACAAAGTATTGGAGATTTTAAGACATAGAACTTCAATATTAAATCCTTTCAACAATAAGCTTCCGAAAAAGTTTTTGAGAATTGTGTATTATTCCATGATTTTCGCGTATACGTTTAGTGTAAGTAAATCTAATTTTAAGATATAGAGTACCTACTAATTTGTCATTACTTTTTTTTTGTGTACACCACACAAATAATTACTTGTTTGACTTTCTATTCATAATTCTCATATTGGGTATGAATATTCTTTAACCTTTTCTTACATAATTTTCTTATATATTCTTGAAAGTGGTCAGGATTATGTTATATGATTCAGGACAAAAATGTTTGTGTTACAAGCAAAAGTTTTTACGATTGTGTTTTGAAAAGTAAATACTACATACACTTTATAAATAGAATGACCTAAAAGTAAAATATTAACATTTTAATAAAAAATATTTGAACAGCGGCCTCTCAGTTTTTATTTCTGTATTCCTTACGTAAAGGAATAGTTAAGTTTTCGAGAGTACACCCAAAGATTATAAGAGAAAGTAATGTAAGTACCATTTAGCATACCTTCCCAATGATCAAGCGGTTCGATTTATTTAAAATTTAATAACCATTAAGGTAATGTAGCAGGGGCCATTGGTACGTTAAAGAGTAAGATGGGTGGGCGTACTGAGCGCTTTTCTGACGCTATCTTAATCGTTTACCGTTTTGAATGTATTTATGTGGGCAGCAATAAGTTTTCAGAAGCCTAATTACGGCCGCGAAACCACCTGTCCGCTATCATCACTGTACATAGGCCTCCGCATATACTTCCGTACGTCTTAAGCGCGGGTCCTCCCCTACGGTACGATTGGTCCGTGCGGAGGGTGCGTGCGCAGCGGCCCTCCTCGCTGCCGACGTGAGACGATGAGACTCCGGAGGAGCCGGTCGTCGCAATGTGCAGCCGCGGACAGTGCCGCCGCGAGCACGCAGCCGCGCTGTCGACTGCGCCGACACGACTCCGCCAACAACTACGCACGCACCCGGTTGCCCGGCGAACATTGAACTTTTAATTCCTGTTAAGTTTTCAAAAGTTATGTAGGATTTTTAGAAATTTTCTTTAATTCTAAATTTGGTTGTATCAGTGGTTGATCGAGTAATACGCCGAGGTTTAGTTGGTGATGTGCGATGGGTAAACGCGTGGCGATTCAGGTGCTGGCGGCGTGCGCGTGGGCCTGCGCGCTGCTTGCAGTCGCCGCGGCGGATGCGCACGCCGACGTTGACACCTCTACTGGTCTCGGGGATAACACTCTCTCTAACACAGGTAATATTAACCATTACAAACAACAACAGCAATGATGGACTGTTTAGTCCAGAAAAAAATATGTGAGTTTATTAATATAGATTGTATGTAATGAAAAATGAGGTTCTTGTATATGTAAGTTTATGAATGATGTATTAATAATTATGTTGAATATAGAAATATATTTATAGTATAATTTATTAAAGTAATTACGCACTGGAGGTGCACGCTTCGCTGCAAATCAGCGCTGTAGGAAAGTTATTGCAGCAAATGCGGAGAAGGCCTACAGTTTTGTACAACATTATCACAATACACATGTTATTTTTTAAGATTTTCCTTTGTATTTTTTAATTGTATTTTATTTTGCATATATTGGTGCAAAACAAATTATTACTACACTCCTATAATATCTTTTCAATTTTTAATTAATAAACTAACGCCTAAGAATATGCACTATTATTTGTTAAATTGGAATAAAAGACAGGTCGCAGTATAATTTGTATTTTAAAACATAGTTCATTAAAAAGTAAGTAAAGTAAGTTGTAATTTTTATAAAATATAATTTCTTTAATCTCTTTTTTTTTGGTAGTAACTTTAATACCATTTCAGTATTTTTTTCTGAAATCTGTTTAATACCTTTACACTTTAATAAGAAAAGTTTAAACTTATATTTATACTTTTTTATATTAGTGTATGTTGTAATCAGTTACAGATAAGAAGAGGAATGTGCTGCCTCTTTCATATTTTAAAACTGTAGATATGTTTTTAAGTATTTGTATAAAACAAATTGATGTTAATAAGTATTCGCTAAGGTTATCACGCAAAAAATTAAGGTTCAAAATGTTATAACCTGTTAACTGTGTTGTTGTTTTTACATCGTAAAAAGAATCGTGGTAAATAGGTAAGAGCCTTATAAGACGCAATTCTTTGGTTCGATTCCGGAGCCAAATAAGTGTTGGAATTGGTTAACATTACGTGAAATTTAAATCTAGTATTAGCGCAGTAGATAAAAAAAGTCAACGAAATATCGAAAAAGAAATGAAGTTTATGTTCACTTATTTCATTTAACTCGGTCGACAATGAATTTTTTTTTAATTGGACATGAATGTTCCTTTACTGTCCGTTTTCTATTTCAGGTTACGCGTTATTTTTTACAAAATTTATTGATTCGTTTTTATTGGAATGTGTATACATAAAAAAAATTACGCTGTAAAGATTTTTGTCTGGTAACTTTTTTGCCAATAAAGATTTTTTTGATAAATTATTTTTAAATTGATTGAATTTGCAAATTTCTTACAATCCCATAATTGTGGGTATCATTGAATGTACGATAAAAGTGCCATGGTTTTATATTAGGATTGTAAATTTATAGAACTCCTGTACGTTAAATCTAACCGGTGTTGTTTCTTATCCATAAATTGCCTTCTTCGAGCCGACGGCAGTGAGCGGTGCATTAAGATTTATGGTTGCTTTTTAAATTTAAAGCAGGATAGTGTTTTATTGTTGGAGATCTTTCGTTAAAATGTAAGTTTTATTTTTCTATGTAATCATATTTTGCTAATGTCTTATAAAAAAATTATTAATATTTAATATTATACAATGGCTTGTTACGAATGAGATTAACATGATTATTAAGAATTATGTCTATTTTTTATTATTTTAATACTACTATTAAAATTAATACAAAGTACTTACAAGTTCACCAAAATATTACCTATTTGGCATTTAAAATATTGTTATCGTTCCGGTTTATTAAAAAATACTAGTAGTAATTTGAAATTAGGTAATTATATATTTGTTTCCTAATAATTAATTAAGAAGATGATTAATTTACTCAGCGTTAGAAAGTCAAATAAGAAAAATATTTAACAATTTAATAATTAAAATTTCTTGCGTTTTCACTCATTACCTTAAGGTCTAAAGATTTCTCGATTTCTAACGCTCTAATCTACCAAGCTATAGCGCAATTGAAACTAAAAGAGGGATTTTGGAATTTGGAAGAATTAGCGAAACATTTTTATAAAAATCTTTAAAAATAGCTCAGCAGTATCATTTACTGGCCAACAAGGCATTTAAATTGGTTGACCAATAAATTATCATTTTCTTTTAATGTTCGGATTTAATTATAAATGAATATATGAAGTCCGTATTTTTTTTATTCTCCGAAATTGTGATTGGTATTTACGATTTTTATTCCATCTAATATATACATATTTATATATTACAAAAGAAAATAACCAATTAAAAAGAGAACAAATGTAACTTGAATGCTGTTTAATTAATTTAAAGTCCAAATTATGTTATTTCGGTATTAAAGGTTATGATCATGATGGATACTAGAGTTTTTTATCTTTCATTACAAGAAATGATTATCAAAATCAGTTAATGAAATTAATACTAATAATTTGTCTTTAATTTATTTTGTTATTCGTACATTAAAGATTGCAGTAAGTTTCATCAATTCTGTTATAAATAATTTTATGCACTTTTATTTTTTTAATTATATAATCCAAGGAGTGGGCGGTAACTAAATAGACCAACACCTACTAATGTTATGTACAATACAAAATTAGACGTTTATCATACTAAGTGAGACTACTTAGTTCGAAATCAATACACATAAATGAATATTTAAGTTGAAATGTATCAAATACTCCCATGGACGCTCCGGTACTTTCTTCATCGTAACTTATTTATTGAAGGAGTACGTAGGTCGTTGTCGTTTCTTACACAAAAAAACATACATTTCTAAGGTACCTTTTTCACTAATAAGAAAATAAACAAAATATTTATGAATATTAATTATGTTAAGATTTCGCCATTTTCAATTAATAAACTAGAAAGTCGGGCAAATTATTACAATGTTGTAATGCGGATATAGGTTATATCTTTATATTATATAAAAACGCTATTATTATGATCAAAAATAATTGTTGTTAGTAAAATTGTGGTAGCTCGCTGAGTAAGTAGTAGGGAATCAAAATTTCAGAATTTATATTTAGAAATAATAATGTGCTAATTTTTATCTATTATGTAAAAATCATTATTGAATTGTTTACAAAATAGTATACTTATTATTGATTAGTTATGATTGTTATTAAACTTTACTTGTATATATAATAACTGTGATCGAATTTCACTGCAGAAGATTGTAAAGGTCGTCGTCAGTAGTTACCGAATAAATAATGGTTAGCAGTTGTAATATACCAAATTATTATGCAATTTGAGCGTATTAATTAACGTTAAGTATGCCTCGTCTATAACAAAGTATTGATTTTAAAGTAATTTTTGAGCAACAAATCTATAGAGTTTTATTTTATTTTAAATTTCAAAATAAACTGCATCTACAGATCATAATAAATAAATTAAGAATAATGCTTTGATTCATAAGAATATATGTTATGGTACTAAAACACCTAAAATTAACAAAACTTAATTTTTGAACTACAATTCGACATTGTTAATGTTTGAGTATTTGGTGTAATAGGAAATTTAAAACTTGGCTAGCAGTTTACGTAATAGGCAATATCAGGTGAACTGTACATTCATCGAACTTTTATCCCATAATTAAATTTTATATATATATATGTATGCTTACAGATGATATAAGGCAAAACTTCGTATTATTTCTTTGTTCTTATTCATTTGTATAACGGAATTAAACCATACTAATGTCCTACTAATTAAACAATGTATATTTTAATAACTGTTTAGTAGGTAAACGTACACAATAAGATGTGACTTTTTCATCAAATGATTGTTACATCGTTCATTAAGAGTTAACGTTCAAAATCATTTAACTGTAACGAGTTATGAAATGCTATACTGTTAAGTATTATATTATATAGCCAGACAGAACGATACCAGTAATTTGGCTGGTCATAAATTACACGTTTAACTGAATTACGCGCTGAAAGCATTCCGCCACTGCCGAATGCGAACCATTTTCATTCCCCTGCAACTCTCGCGCGGCCACTGATATGTAGGCATTCGACGCACTTCGCAAATGAGCTTTGAATCAATGAAATTTAATTAGTGAATCGTTCCCTATCAAAATGTCATTCTATCTTTACCAAATTGACCTAAACGGAATGTTTAGTTTCTTGTATGGAGGGCAAACTACAGTCTACCTTTTAAATTTTTGTATCGCCTGATAGTCAATGAATATCGTGTTACCTTTTTGCTGAACTTAATTTGATAAGTAGTGAACCTCTCCTAATTTTTCTAAGAATTTCTTAATGTACTGCGTTCACAAAATGTTAAAATGAGGGTTTTGCGATATCGCCATCTAGTGATAATTTAATAAACTCAAATAGTATACATAATTTTACGGGGATGCCTTATTTTCTAAGACAAAAAGTTACTAAAATATAGGTAGAATCCATAGATTGCCTTTTTATTCCAGGAAGAAGAAATTATTTTGGCACTATTCCGCAGGAACCCTTTATTTTTCATGGATGATGGTTATTCTATAAAATAAAACGACGTTTTTGCCAAAGTTTATTAAAATATGTTCTGTAGATTTTTCGTGATTGACAATCATAGAGAAATACAGACAGACAAATAAAAAAAAAATTTACTTCTATATCCTTAAAAATATAATGGTACAATGGTTTCGGCATAGTAGCACTTTGTATCTATAGAATTTTATGTGTCCACACTTATTAATTTATTTTTATTTAATATCATACTCGTGGCTCACATGGCGGAATTTTGTAGCCGCCTCCGTGGCGTTCGATTTGCGGGCCACATGGGTAGTGAAGGTTGGATGGTGGCAGGGTTTTTTCTAACCCTCCTCGATAGCACATTGTTAATTTGCTGCTATAACAGTATTATTGTATTCATTACATCGCAGTCTAGTGTTAGCTCATTGCTGTTAAAAACTTGACAGAATGATGACAGAGAAGAAAAAGGAGATACGAAATGATACTCCTTTATGAGGAATTGAGTATAAAGCCATTGATTCAAAATTACATTAATTTTAGCCATATCTTACTAAACGTTTCAGGGATCCAGTTTCTTGTACCTGGTTAATTTGAATACAACGAAAACATTTAAATTATAGTAATTTTTTTTCATAATAATAGTTCTACTACACATTGATTACGCTTAAACAACTTTTAGTTGTTCCATTCTCACAGCCTATATAGAGATTTCCTGGCTGAGTATTTAACCTTCTTCGAATAACTGTCTGTTAAAAGCGTGTCTTGTACACCTGTATATTTTAGAATTAAGTACAATTTAAACCGCACAAATATGTAGATTGCCCTGAAGTTTTATCGATGAAGACATGGAATTGCTGATCTTTTAAGTTGTAATATTGTTTAAAAATGTAACATTTTTATTGATTCTTAGCAATTGTAGCAAACGTTGAGCGCATCTCTATCGTATTGTAATGTCAATGAAAATTATGAATGGCGAAGGCAATGTGGAAATGTAAATGGTGCGATTTATTGCATAGTTGGCTCTCACAAGAACTCCTTCTTCTATAGTAACTGGCTGGCGATTACACAGTAAAGGATTAATCAAAATTTCACCGTTAGTCTAATGTGAGCGTTGATTACTGAGTGAGAACAATGGAGTTGGAGCCGCGGTGGATTCAAAGTTTCTGAAGTTGAATCACTACGTGCCTACAACTGTTCATATAGAGCTCCTTTGTTACAAAACCAAGTAATGAAAGCGCTCGCTGATAATAATTTACGAATAGCAGAAGTGTCGTTCTATAATGGTGGACGCAGGGGTCCGAGGAGCATTCCAACGGGTGAGCGGGCAGGCGGGCCAGCGCCGACTGACGGCCGCGCTGACACAAACTAAAATAATTATCATCATTGTCTCCGGCTACGGCGGACGCTTTAATTGTTCATTTACATTTGCAACGATGATACCAGTTTGGAACTATTTCGCCCAATGTTCATTTCACTCGGGTGGCCCGCTACCGTGTTATTGTTCTGCGTAAATGGTCCGAAAAATGGAAATAAATTGGTGTCGCTATGATTTTGTCGCACTATATCAGTGAAACTTACTGCGAAAAGGGGAAGATTTTTTAAAGAATAGTTTTTATAAAGTTTATATACATTTGACTAAAGTATGTAGGTACCTTTTTATTGGATAACTTTGTCCCATCTTGTTAGGTAGGGACGTGATCCCATTGCTATAAAAATATTGGGGCTTCTGATCAAAAAACTGCGACAAGTGGTTTTGGCAGTCCTCTCGTAATGTTAACCTCTGCCTAAGGAATTCTACAGAGACCGAAACAGGTGAAACAGGTGAGGTCTAGCGTTATCATGGTGAAAAACCACACCCCTTCTGTACATCAGGTTTGTTTCAGCTCATGAGGCGCCCTAATATCGAGCTTTTTTTGTACCCAGCTTTTTTCAAATGCTCCAGAACTGTTTTGTGATCAATTCCCAGTTCTCCAGGTACATATTAACAGGGCGATCGGAGCGACATTGCATCTTTGATATCAAAATTTCCGGACGCGTAAACCAAATTTGCACTAATCTCACAGATACTGCATTAGGTCCATAAACATCACAAATTTTTTCGCGGCTTGTGTTGCATTTTTACGATTTTTGTAGTAAAATTTTATGTGTCTAATTTTTTCATTAGATTCACTCATTTTAACAATAAGAAAAACAAATGAAATCACACATTTTCCTAATTTGAATTTGGAATTGTCTTCTTTAAAATTAAAACTTTTTAATGATATCAAAACCAGCCAGATACCAATGGCATAGCTAAAGAGATTTCATTAAAAGTTCATATATACTATATGCGAAAAGACCATTTCCCCAAATCATTATAAAAAATATTTATTCCTACTTTTATATTTTATTATTTGTCATAGATATGTATTTAACTAGGTACTCTAATTTCGTAAAGTACATACAAAGATTATTTAAATATTGCAGTAAAACATAAACTTTATGTAACTAAATGCTATTTAAATAATTGGCATTGCTTAAAGCACTATTTATTTTAAGCAATGCCTATTATTTAAATAGCATTTAGTTATATATAGCTTTTATATAAAAATGTTATCAGTCAATTACAGTAACACTAGTTCTTAATAATTGTAACTGCGGAAATTACTGACTTTTCTAATTTGAGGAATAATTAATATAGAAAAACTCAAAGTAGAACAACTCAAAATTAATTGCTTCAATCTTTATGTATAGATTAAGCTATAAAATAGTCGTAACCTCCGGAAAGGTTTGAATTAAAATTCAACCCTGACCTGTTGTTGCTATATGTATCATCTTTACTTGACTGCGTCTGTGACGCAGTGGTTAACTGCTTGCCTTATGACAAAGGTATCAAGGTTCGGGTCCTATAAGCCAGCTTAGATGATTTTATAGTTTGTTTGAAACCACCTGGCCAGCTACCACCAACAATTTCGGTCTACCGCCATTATAAGACTGTTATAAAATCGATTAGGTATGAATTGGAATTGAAAGACAATCAATATGCACGCATTATCGCCATTCATAATAAATGGTTACAGATGAAGTTTAAAATAATGTATTTTATTCACACGCCTACAGATACGTTCGGTAAGTCAAATGAAACCTGCACGATAATTCAATTGAAACATTTTCGTCTATCTAATAAAATTTACTTCAGTACTTGAGTAGCTATTCATTTTTATCACAAATACCTTCACGTATTGTACTGTAGCCCGTAGGGGCGCGATGGTATTACAAAATGAAATTACAAGAGACGCTCGTGAAGTCCTCGCGCGGCATTAATTTGTATCAAGGAATTTGTAGAGATTTAGCTTGAGCCGGGACGTAGTGTTCATCGCAGCCGGCAAGCGTTAACACTTATTAAGGGGGTGCATCTCTGCGACAGATGTAGGGGAGGGCCCGCCATTTGCGTAATGTCAGGAATGGTTACGCTCGATTTAATAAAACTCTGACAATATTTTATTCTGAAGAATTTAAGAGTCAATTCATTTTAAACACCACAGTGGCATTGCAAGTATAAAAAAAACCGTGAGCCGAAACGTGACTGGAATACATTGGTTGGGCTTGGATTTCTTATCGATGGCAATTGAGATGAGTAGGTACTTATGGTTTTTCGAGTGACTCGGCCTCGTTTAATTTGTTATTTCAACGCGGAATTTTTATTAACATCTAAAATCGACCCCTCGCTTTGCATTATGAGATGCGACGCCACTGATCTGAGCTGAGGAGAGATGGTACTCCGGCTAATTTAATGTGCGACGTTTCTTTGCTTAGCCATTGCTGTGCTCTCTATTATAGAATTGTTTGCATTCCGCATACGCTATCTCCAATAATTGCGGTTGAAGCAATCGTATGTTAATTGATTTGATCATGTAATATTATCATCAATTGGTACAGTGAACATAATATCCTTTGTGGTAGTAACGATAGGCATTTATTCTTAAGTAAAACATTAATGTAAATAATTGCGTTTTGATTATAAAAAATAAAGTATACAATTAAATTTGTATATAGTACTTGCCGTCATCCGCTTACATATTTGGGCGAGGTTACTTTTTAATTTAATATTAAGATTAATCTCTCTCCAGTAACTTGTTAATAATTATAACAATTATTAAAAGAGGTGTCTACCTGTTTTCGAGTCCATCGACAGAGAATAAAAAAAATATTTAAATTTGAATGTCCTCTTTTCTCTCGTTAGGGGGGTATTTCAAATACGCTTAGTAGGTTTCAGGGGGAAATCTTCGAAGAGATACCTTGCAGGAGTCGCGGGATCTCTATTCGGAACACAACCGCGGCCCTTCAACGCTAAACTACGATAGCCCTTCCCTGGGCCTGCCCAAAGCAAAACCCAGAACCCTCGCGGGTTCTACCACAGTGGTTGGAGACAACGTGCACCCATTGTCCTCCTTGGAGTTATTGTAAAGAAAGATAAGGATCCTTAACGCCAACACCGACAAAGACCCTTTTATGGTAAGGAATCACCATTTGGCGGAGGGACGTGACTAGTTACGCTAGCCATAGCCGCCCCGCTTCCAAGAAGGATCGATCCTCCCTCGATTCCGCTCATCAACCTTCTTTTGAACCATAACACCTTCACAAAAGAACGCTACGGCCCTTCATGCCGAATCTTGTCCCAGCATCGCCGACATGACTACTTTCAAGGAAATATTCCATCCGACCCGATTTACCAAGGTCTGCTGTTTCGATTCCCATGTTGGGCAAAGAAGGCGAATGAAGTGTTCTTCGAAGCCCTAACGATTTTCTAGTGTAAGGCTGAAGTACCTTACATACCGTTCCACTTCGACCTCGTTTCCATCTACGTGGACGTATGAGTAGAGTGGTACCGAAATGATATCTAACCTAACCTTAAAACCACAAAGAATAATCCCCTTAATTTCGTGTGACTGGAACTAGCGGTTAAGGCTTTGCGTTGATATACAGGTCAGTAGTTAGTGAATCAGTGAGGATGTTGAATTTAAAAGTATACTTAGACAGTTTTGTAATGGTAGGTAAGTAAATATTTTTTTACGAAAGTAACAATCATTTTGAGTGAATTTATATGATAATACTTTAAGTTTAATTATAGGAGAATTAAATAAATATAATATACCAAGATGAAAACTTGTTTTAAGATTAGACACAGCGATGAGTTCACATCAGGAAAAAGTCAACAAACAAATATTAAAATCTTCGATTTGGTTGTATAAGGAAATCTAGTAATTCTCAGTTGTATGAAATATTTCTTATTCTTATTATAATTTTTTCTAATTGTAATATTATTTCCCAAAAATTTCAAGTCAACTTTTTGATTTAGAGAATAAATTTCGATTGGCACTAGAAATAAAAATATGAAGGTTTCTATAAAGCACACATACATACATAGTTAACAGTAAAAAGACAAGATCAAAGTTAATATTAATGTTCTAATAAGTTATAAATTCGTTATTCCTATTAAGTCAACAGCACTCTACATAAGAACCGTTTTATAAGTGCCTAAGCCTATCAAAGCTTTGAATCCTTTTTGGCGAATGTAACGATTTATTGAGTTAGGTATACATTTTACTTGCAAATATAATCACATTATGTCTAAGTCCTGCTATTAACTTTGCGACAGGGTTCAGAAATTAATAGCAATACAGAGCGAGTGTCGATCGGGGAATACAAGGGGACCACTCAGCAGATGCTTATCTACACACTCTTACTAACTTTGCGTCTTCTAACTTGACGAATGCTGGATTTTGTTATGTTGCCTTTTCAACAATACTTTTTACTCGATGTTATTGTTTGTTTACTTTGACGATATTTCTTATTTACTATTATTGTAATATGACACATTGTTATTGAGTTCAAATAATGTAGTACAAGAAAACACATAATTCACAAATAATACAAGATTTATTAATTCTTTTATTAGTAAATGTAAATGTGATAATTCATAGCTCTAAGATTTATATATTCGTCACATGTGGCGCGTAAATATTACATGCGTAATGTAATTAATGATCGACTGTAGCTTGTCAACCATTGAAAATGGATGGTGAAACCCTCCGCAAATCTTTACCGTCATAGAATAGGAGTCCCCTGAGACTGCAGTGCCTTTTAATTTGCAATTGGTGGGGTGCGCTTGCCGGCGTTCTGTACTAAAAATATTTTTTTAACTTTTCATTATTAGTTCACGATCAGCAGATTTTTTTCTGTGGCATTTACGTCTATAATAAATATTTTTATTAAATTTATTTTAGATTAATTATCATCGCCATAGCGATTACTGGTATGAAATTAATCGTAATGCAAAAATATTATCTACGTTTGACATGTTCACTGTAGGGGGTTTCCGAATTAATTTGAAGCTTTAGTTGTCATAATTACTGTTTCGGTATAACTCTAGAGCATCATTAATACATTAAACGAAAAAAAATCTTTGGTGATCAGTTAGCTCGTTTGTTCATATTAAAATTACAGCAATATTGTAAATGGTTTGGACAATTTCTTACTAGAAACTCATTCGCCACACGCCGTAGGTCTGCTCTATAATGATTATTGCTAAATGATGATTTATTGGAGGATTAGACGCGGTTATGGTCGATTTCGTGGGGGGTTCAGTTATATTCATACTATAATACCACAGATATTTGTTAAGCCATACAAAAATACGTATTAGAGAAATATAAATAATGTGAATTATTGTAAAATGAATAATACTTAATACCAACATTAAGAAGTTCTTTTATCTTTTATAATTTTTGCTAACTGTTGTGCTAATGAGAGATAAAATTGAAACAAAAGTAGTTATTTCGATTTTTATTCAGTACAGAGTAGGCAATGTTAATGTCTTATTTATTTTGTGGAATAATTTTAATTTTGGTTTAAAATTTTTCCCTGCTACTTATTTTTCTTAATCGTTCTAATTTTAGCACAAATAGATACAGCTAAACGGTGTATTAAAATTATAACGAATAAAAAAAGAAAATCAATAGGTATTTTTTTAAAATCAAAAACACTTATTCCTTTTTATAAAACATTAACATACGTTTCAATGTCGTGTTCAATCATAACATCATATATATGGATGAGATAAACACTAACGTCAAAATGAGACTGGTCACTTCATAAAATTAGACCAAAAAATGAATAAAAGGTGACCACAAATATATATGTGGCACAAAAAAATAAAATTAGCAGTATATATAATAATTTTTCGCTTTAAAAGTAATTTGCAAAAGGGACAAGATGTTTAATAGCAAAATCAGTATTTGGAAATTGTTTAAAAATTTTCTCACATTATTTAAGATTATTGGTAAACAATTAAAAAAATATTTGGTCTTTTGAGTTCAGTTTTAAGATAAGTTTTAGTAGACAATAACAATAGCCATAACATTAATGTTAGAAAGTTTAAAAAAATGTATTTTGATATCAAATATACTAAATAAATATTTACATTTTGTATGTTCCTATTTTTTACGATGATTTCGGCGGATAAAAGTTTTAAATAAGTTGCAATTTAATTTTAAATTATCTTTGTATTCGTTTTTCATAGCTATGAACCTGTACAAAAAATGTGTAATTCCTTACTCGGGGCAAAGAATAACAAAGACTCGATTCAAATTGCTTTAATAATAAGTTTGTTTTTGTGAATCGCAATGTTGGAGGGAATTTTTGGAATTCACTTTAAAGCTTTTCATGTAGACGATCTTCCGACGAAACACTGGAGATGCAAGAAGACAAAAAAATAAATATAAACCAATCTTTCTATAATTCTTGAAGGCCTTTTTTATTGTAGGTATTAAATAATGTAAATCTTATTGTAGGTGTATTAATTTTTTTGAGACAAGGCATATAACCTTACTGAAAAAAGAATATGTTTTAAATTTTTTTTATTATGCTGAAAAATTTTTATTATACTTAATGAAAATATTCCTTTTTTTATACTTAGGTCGAGCAAATGACTCCACTCCACCTGATGTTAAGTGGAAAAGGAGTCCAAATGCGAAGATGGCTGGTGCCACAAAAAGTTGTTCTATCAGCCACCCTCAACCTGCCCACCCGCAAGGTCCTTCTTCACGCCTAAGGCAAAAGAGTCAAAGTTAAATGAAAAAAACACATGAGCTGGGAGGGAGTTCCATTTAGGTATAGTGCGACAAAGGAAGAAATTCGAAATTTTTTTAGAGCGCGATGGAATGGTGGTGATGGCATGTCTATGATACCGCAGTCCCACTCGTGTGTTTTTAAAGTGGAAAGGGGATGGTGGGATAAGGAAGAAGAGCTCTTCGCAGCATTCGCCATGGTACAGTTGATAGAAAACGCACAATGTCGCGATGTCTCGTCGTGTCTGCAGAAGTTCAAGGGTTCTGGTGACCTCGGCATCGCCAATGATACGTACTGCGCGGCGTTGCAACCTGTCTAAAGCGTCGAGAAGCTACTTAGCGGAGCCATCCCAGAGGTGCTAGCAGTATCTCGATGTAGGACCGCACCTGTGTTTTATACAGCAGACACAGTTGATCAGGCGTGAAAAAACGCCGCACCTTGTTCAGGACACCGAGTTTTCGTGACGTTGTTTTAACCACGGATTCGATGTAGTTCTTCGAATCGAGGTCTGAGCAAACCTCTATACTCAGCATGGTGACGCTGCTCTGTGAGGTTGTGCTCTGAAGAGTGGGAAAGGTTAAGAATGGCGATGTTTTTGTCGAAAACACACACGTCTGAGATTTCCTGGCATTGAACTTAACCAAGTTGTTTAAGCGCCATATGGATATGTGATCCAGGACCTGATTGAGTTCAATGACAACATACTCTCGATTCGCCTCGGTTTCCACTCACCCTGTAGTTGCGCGCCCATGATGGACTTTCATGTACTGTACTGTCATCTGCATAGCAATGAATAATTTCGAAGGGAAACATGTCACTGACTTGCAGAAGAAACAGTGTGGGGGATAAAATGGAGCCCTGGGATTCGCCAGCATTCACTGTCATGAGCCAAGAACTACATCCGTCAGAGAGGACGTGGATTCTACGCTCACGCATGAAGTCAGTTGTTCAGGCACAGAACTGGGCAGGCAGACCGTATGACGGAAGCTTGGAGAGAAGACCTTTGTGCCAGACCCTGTTGAAGACCTTGGCAATGTCAAGGCTGCGTGTCAGTGACCCGCCACGCTTGTCGATAGCTTCACCCTAGAGATGGATCACGTACGCTTGAAGATCACCCGTGGATCGATTCGGTCTAAAATCATATTGTTGATCATTAATAAGAGAGTGATCTTCTAGGTAATAGATCAGATGACGGCTTAGGATCCTTTCCATCACTTTGTAAAGTACTGAGGTGACAGCTATTAGCCTATAGTTCACTGGGTCAGACCGGTCCCCTTTTTTGGTTACCGGTTGCACATTAGTCACCCTCCAAGCCTCCGTCACACGTCCTGAGGAGTATGCGAGTTGGTATAGGCGTGTGAGTATGGAAGTTAACTCTGCTGCATATTTCTTGAGTACAATCGTGGGTATGCCATCCGGTCCACTAGCTTTCCGGACATCGACTGACTGTAGTTCGATAAGCACATCACGTTGCCTGATTTTTACGTCAGCCATGGAACAGCCATGGTGTGGTATTGGATGTGGCTGTGCATTACAGTCATCGATTCTGGAGTTGACCGCGAAGAGACTTGCCAGGATATCGGCTTTCTCCTGCGGCTTGTGAGCTAGGGCACCATCCGGACATCTCAGCGGTGGCAACGATGGCAGAAAATTATTTGCACGGCAGTGGCCAGACGCCAGTAGCTACGGGAACCCGTAGGATGCCAGTCTAGCTCTTGGCAAATGCGTGCAATGCGCTGGGCATCCGCTCTTATGTAAGCCTTCTTGCAGGATTTGGAAGCTTTATTATAGGCTGCTTTTAGTGAAAGGACGTCGGGAGATTTAAGAGCGCGGCCCCGGATCCAAGCGCGGTTTGCAGCCTGTTTGGAGGCAACGGCATTTGCATAGTCGCGGTTGAACCAGAGGTTGCGACTGCCCTTACTGACGAGGTCAGAAAATGGAATGTAGTATTCCATTTCTATAGTGACTACGTCAGTAGCGGCAGCGGTGGCGCCTAACAGGTCCGTATCACTGACATAGCGCTGCTTCCTAGGGATGAACGCAAGGCGATCACGCAAGCCATCCCTGCTGCTTACCCATAATGCCAAATGCAGCGTTTGATCAGCGCAAAGGGCGTCGATTTGGCCTGCGGCACTTTTGAGGATATCAAGTAGTGTCCGACGAGCCCAGAGGCGCACTGACCATGATCCGATAATCCTCTGGATGGGTCCTTAATAGAAGCTCAGCAAAGAAGGCACTAAACTGACTATATCTGGGATCCTCGTGGTCTGATCGACCAGTTGAATAAGTCATGGGTGAGTGAAAACACGTGGGTAGAATTCCCGGCGTGGTCAGTAATGGGAGAACTCAGCCATACTCCGTGGTAGGCGTCAAAGTCCCCCAAAAACACTATGTCTGCGTCTGCGCTATATCCGCCGCCCAACTAAGATGGTCGAATAGTCGAGTTCTCTCTACATCGCCGGAATGGGATCGGTAGAGGCACACGAATACTTTGGCCTCCGTTTACGTGCACCCCAAGGATGGAGATGGAGGGGTCTTCCAAGCAGCTTAAATGGCGACAGCAAACATCCGCCCGAACATACAAGCACAGACTGGCTTTCGCTTTGGAGTCTTTAAGTACGTAGCCGAGATAGTGGAGGTAACTTTTGTCAGCGGACGGAAGTATTTGCGTTTTCGTCAGAAACAACATTGCCGGTCGTGCTGCCTCAAGATGTTGGTGCACAGTATTGAGGTTAGAATGGAGTCTGCGTATGTTGCAGAATTCAAACTCAAACAGCGGGGGAGGCGAGGGATTGTGCATCGCTGTACGACCATTTTGTTGTTTGTGTGCTGCCATTGTGTGGAGGAGAAGAGACGTGAAGCGGGAAGGCGTTGTCATGTCATACAACAGTTAAAGTGTGAGTGGCTGGTCTCGCCGGTGGAAGTGCCTGCAAAAGAGAGTCGTTGAACCGCAGAACGGAAGGGCCTCGAATCCCCCCGGAAACGGCCGTCAGGATCCATGTTCCGGTCACCAGCCGGCACAACGGTCCACCCTGAGATTATGCGCGGCATGATAGGGCAGCCGCGAAAGCTGGTTAGGCACGCTTGGGCCCTTGTACAATACCGCGGGCGGTCAGCGGGACAGCCGTTTCTACGGGTCTCCCTGGTCGGTGAGTCGACGCAATCCTCTCGGCATCGGCTTTATGTAAGCACTCACTGGACCGAATAAATGTCGCGACAACATTCATCCGGGCTCTGGTTGTACGCTAGCAGATTCCGAAACACGACCGACGCGCGGGCACTTCACGGTTTTTTCACCATACGCACGGTGGTTACTAACCAGTCGGACATAAGCCCTACTACCAGTGGAGTAGATCGTCACTCGAGGATCCCATTAGTTGTCTTTTACAACACCCATGGGAAGAAAGGGGCGGTGAATAGTATTCTAAGGCCATTACCGCATGGCTTGATTGCATATTATAAAGATAGAAATAAAGTTTTAAATCAAAACATCAACCAAAGCAATAGAAATTTGTTAATTTGTCGAACATTGATAATGAATAAATAGTCATTTTTTTTTTATTTTATATACATTATTTATTTGTTCAAATCTTAAAGTTACTCCTCAACATATTTGCGAGTTTAATTTAAACAAACTGCCGGCGCTTGATTCGTCTTATATGAGGCAGTTTTGGTGAAGTGAGCAGGACCCGTTTGTACCGCCCGGTAGTGTCCAAACATCGCTTTGTTCCAGTTTGAAAAACTGCTCCCAATAAATTGTAAGATTTATGAAATGTACTATCTAGCATATAGCGTCAAACGAAATGTGGTATGGTGCATGCATACTGAAGTATTGTAATATACCATAATTCTTGGAAGAGTCAATCAGCTGAAGGTGGATGTTTCCTCTAATTTTACTTTATTATTACATAATAATATTTTAAATTTCCAATGGAAATTTGTCATGTAATGTATTATAATAAGAAATATTATATAACAGAAAGTAGTTGACACTACAGATTTAAATTAAACAGAATATATACGTATTCATAAACTGTTATTGTTTTGTTCACTTTGATATTATGACTTAATATTCAAAACATCTGTTATCTGCTTACATAACCTGTGTGTGCACAGGCTATCAGCTTACAATTATACAAGCTTGAGCTAGATAACTACAAGTAACCTTTGACTACGTTCACATGTAGGCTATACATGTTGAAACTGCAAATCTCTTTAATATAATACATTCCGTCCATGATCATTGACGCAAAGGAAGACAAGTAAATAGTTTTTCGCCGAAGATACGAAATCATAGAGTGATTTCTTTTACGACTTCGGTTTCAACTTCGTAGCGATGAATTATGCAGAGAGGAGAAAGATTTCCTACGATAAAAGTCGTAACACCCAAGAGTGCCCTAAAAGGAACTCTTACAATATCGTTGGTGAGAATTGTAACCATTTCCTTCAAATATCGTTTAAATCTTTAGCGTACTTAAATGTAAAGTGATAAAGTATACAAATTTTCCACATAATTTGTCTTTTTATAGTTCATTAACAAATTAGATTAACACTATGGATACTTTTCACGGGTGCATGTTCATATTGAATAAAATATGCATCAGTAAAATCTCAACATTATTTGGTTGGCTGCGATAGTTCGGCAATATAACGTCTACGAAACTTTACATTACCGACCTTCCTAGAGCGGAAGCGACTGTAGGCCGCCGTCTCCAGACGAAGCGCACGGAGTGTGCGGCACGCGCCCTGAATACCTAATTGACTAATATTAGTTGCTGTGAGGGGAGCTTCCTTAAAGGTGAGCGCAAAACTCGAGACAAAGAATACGCTCATTCCTTACTAGGGCTACTTTCTGAGGTTAAAATGAGAACATCTTAGAGCTTATATAAAAAAAAACTATAAAATTTGAAAGATAGTTATTGTTTTTATTCGATTAAAATTGAAGAGTTGGTAGTACACGAAGAAAAATAGTATCTGTAGCACTGAAAGTACAGCGGACAATTTTTAATACAAGGAATTCATGCGGCAAGAAGTAATGCAAGTAAGATTGAATTCCAAACACTGATCATTGACGTCAAGTTGCCAAAATCCCATATAGTTGTTTGTTGCATACCAAACGTTCAATATAATATTATGAAAAACGTAGCGTTTAAATTTAATACGGCGTAAAGATATTAATGTCATATTGAAAAGATGTTAAACAATTTCAAGAATCAGAAAGAGAACAATGGAAAAAGATTGTTTGATGATGACAAATGTTTATTTATAAACATGTAAGAAAAATTAAACGAATGAAAGCAATATAAGCGATGAAGTAGCGTGAATATGAACGAAATTCCATTAGCGTAAATGACTGATAACCGCGAGTCACCAAGTTTTGAACATTATATCATTAGACTTGCAGATATCCATTACCCTTATAAGTAAAAAAAGTAAAGTGATCTGTCCATAAGGTTCTTACAAATCCACTTAATATAAAATCATCCTCGTTTATGACAGATTATTTCTCTTAAAAGTAAATAATTCAATCCAACATTAGTACGCCATGAAAGGTAAGGAACATCCTCTGAATACAGTTTTAGCTTACTTTGTTATGCTAATCTTCATAATTCTTTAGGCGGAGGAAGTTTTGTCCAAGTTGCTTTTTTGGGAATATCTTGTAATTTTGTTGTAATTTGTTATTGCGTGTTGAGAATCTTTATAAATCCCAGGAACTAAGAAAGTTGTACTAAAAGTGAAATATAACACTTTCTTTATTTCTCACTTTAAGGCGAATGAAAACTGTTTACAAAATTTTCAGAAGGCACGTCTAAACGAACTGGATATAATAATTATCAAATCGAGACCGTTCCTTAAAATTGTCTGACAGTCTTGCGAACCTCGAGCTTGTTCAAATTAGCGAAGTAAACTTAACGATCAAGTCCGTCTACCTGAAAACACAAAGTAAACTCTGTTCCTTCGTAACTTATCCATTAAGTAAAGTAGTATCTGTAGATAGCACAGAAGAGAATTGTACCACAAGATCCTATGGTTTTATAAGTGACTAATTAAAACATGAACCGCTAATTATTATCATATTTAATATAAAACCATGTTTTTAAATATTATAAAATAATAATATACTCTTTGGCATTTTATACATTACAATACGTTACTTTTTACTACATTTTGTACGTAATTTATCAAGAACTTTGAATGAAAGGAATGCTGTTTTGCGACAGCAGCGCGCCAAATAATGATGAGTCACCCTCTACATAAAACATGTGTAACAAGCGGCTCGATCATGCAGAACATGTTTTCGAATATTCACGCGTCTACATTTTAACTGCTAACTGCTCGGTATCAATATATAATTTACTTCACACTTTTAGATTTAAAGTTAACACTTTTTTAAAACTCAAACATCTCAGTAATTTTTGTTTGACCCTTCTGCAGTTCTCAAAATATAAAATATATTTTAAATAATTACCTTGCTTTAAATCTGCACAACCTTGTAGTCGACGACCGCTTTATTATTTATGATAAGGAACACGAAACTCATCTCGAGTTATAAACTTCTTGGAATTCCTCTTGAAGTAATACAGAGCTATTATTATGATGTTCTCACAAAAAAATTTTCGTGAAGCGACACAGGGGTTGGGCACGGGGGTAGTTGGCGGACAAATCCAGTCAAGCAGTGGTGTCCACGGGGGTTGGACGTTGGATTTTAATATCCGCATGTTTTGTGTATGACGTATTTAAGGACTATAGATATATGTTTAAAGAATTTTCTACATATTGATATGTTTTAAAGCCGCTTTTTAACAACGAAAAAGTGTGTACATTATGTAATATATAATACAAATTCAGTAATTAGATTTGAACCAACTGGTTTTTACTAATAAAAGACTGACAGGTACAGTGGAGATTTAACCAAAGTTTTATTAAGAGTTGATATGCACTAATCATTTTGCGATATCTGTCGGTAATAGATAATGTATCTTCTTGTAATATGTTAATCTTAAGTAAGACGGTTTCTATCAAACAATATCATAATGTTATTCTATAATCAATTTTCTAGTTAATTAATATGATATAGTTCTTTTAAAATAATGTCGAAAACGCAATATTAAAATTATATATTATATAGCAAAATTAAAATATAGAAATAAAAACTATCCAAAAATAGGTTTCCTGTATGTTAGGAGACAGTACTTCTTTATTCTTTATGTGCAATATTATATCAAAGAAAAAAATTAAAAAAAAATGATAAATGTCATATGGAAAATTAAAAAATATTGTTTTTTATACCGTTTTCTTGTTATTGATGAGTGTTATATCGTTAAGACAGCAACATAAATTGTATACCCTCCCTACATATGTATTTATATGTATGTGCCTACCCGTAAACGGGCTATGACAATAAGAAAAGTTTTTCTGATGTTTTTCTTCCAAACCACTTAACAAGCTTGGCGCACGTAGACATGTTTGTGTCGTGCTTGCATTATGACACCGTGTTGCTGTGAGATTTAGAGGGGACAAAAGTAAAGAGACACCTTGGCGCCGACGTCGCCGCTAACTTTGTTGTAAGCATCACTATGTTAATACGCGTTTGTATCATTGAAAATCCCAATTGTACATTACGATAAATAATAATTTACATATCCGATAAAATAATATTCTGTGTTAAGCGCTAACATTACTTGTGATAAAAAAGAAGTATTGTATCACTGTGACACTACTATTTTTGTAGGATTGTTTTCTTATCGACAATAGGTAACGATTAAACAGAATTTTAGATTATGTTATATGACAATAAAACCTACACCGTCCAGAATGTTATAACTGACATATATTGACAACCGGAACTGAGTGATGCTTTTATGTCCGCGTATTAATAATATGAGGATGGTAGATAGTTTTACGAGTAAAAGAACTCCACCACAAGGTAACCTCCACTAATTACGTGCTTGGTTCTGAAAATTAACCAATAACCGTGATATTGTAAGGCAAGGGATTAGCCGTTGTGCTACGAAAGCAGTTTTGGTTTAAATAGTTACAAGATTTTGATTAAATACAAGGAAGTAGTTGTTTAATTAAGATATTGTTCAGTATACCTATTTTTTCGTAATGGATGGTAAATTCGAATTATTGCCATCTAAATTGATTCAGCATTGTAGAAGTTTTATTAATGATGCGTCATCAGGTGGCTAGTTATAAAAAAGTGAATAGGTGCGAAAATATACACTTAGCAATTTTAATGATGGTCGGGTGAGCGGTTAAGTGCTGCAAAACACTGCGCGCAATCTGTAAAAGCAAATTATAAAAAAAACTTCCGATAATTTTAAATTGGGATCTAAAGTTTATTCTTTAGTTTCACTTAAAATTTGGAAAAAATGGAAACGTTACATCATTTAGCAATATAATCTCAAATCTCCACAGTACAAATTAATTTAGTGAGTTTAATTTAAATTTCATTTTGATATTAATATGCATATTGTGCGGTGTAAGATGTTCGAGTTAATGTTTTATTTAGCATTGTTGTAAGCTGTGACATAACACTTTTTTCCATAAATATAAAAATGAGAAACGAAGCTCGGCTGTCGACACTTGCTACGTAGTACTTAACCGTATTTGCAGCATGAATAATTTTATTCATGCAAGTCTTCCTAGAAGAGGTTGTTGATGTTACCTTAAATATAATTAGCATGAAATTTAACAAAGAGTATTTTAGTAAAAATTTCATAATTCATCTGAAATAAAAATACGTTATTAAGGAGACGCATATATAGTCCAATAGTTTATGTAGTTAAAGTTTTACTGCTTATAATTTCATATTAATTCAAAAAGTATCGAAACTATAACCAAATATTTTTAGTTAAGTTAATCGTTTTATTATTCAAAATATTTTGAAAAAGAGTGCAAATCTTATCTATTAAGTAAAAAACTTGGATTAATCTAATGTGAAGACCTCCTTGAACGGTTAGCTTTATTAAGATAAGAATGAAATATGTACTTAATTTTTATAAAATGAAAAAGTTTAATACCTTAATGTAAGAAAAGCCAAGTTAAGAAGCGCCCAGCGGGTGATGTCTCGGCGTTTCGCAATATACGTTAACGGGCCGGGACAAGACAAATGTGTTTTCTCTCGGCAGCTATTAGACGCAACGTGCCCACTAGGGCCTTTCCCCAGCGCCCTCTACTGATTAAAATCAATAGCTTATTATGAAGTTTTCTTCATTGGAGTACAATAAAATAAAAATCAGAAAGTGAATGCTTATTATATAATTATATCTTCAGGTATATTTAATCAATTTCCTTTAGATAAATAATAAAATGTTTACATAGATTTAGTTAAATTCGTTTAATTAAATCGAGAACGCTAATACCCTGAATATTTATATTGTTAATCGAACATTTGTACATACCATACACTGAGAGCTAGGACATTCTATAAAGTTTCTATATATTTAAACGTTTTATCGACATACGTACTTATTACTATACATATAAAACATTATCTTGATTCGCTTTAATTTAACTAAAACTAAAAAGTGTAAATCTACATCCAATTTTATTTAAAAGAGTGCTAATAAGCTTCTTGCTTGGTTCTTCATAGGAGTTTGTACTTCTTGCTACCTGCGTTAGAATCAATTTTGACCATTAAAAAGCACCTGTGAAGGCCTAATTGAATCAAATATATTTTTAAATTGAATTTGCAATAAAAAGCGAAGGCAAAAAATGTGGCAATATTCATCTCTTATCAATCTTAATAAGAGATTGATAAGAGATGGAAGGAAAAGTTACAAAAATAATACTTTTGTCGGTGATTCCGCGCAAACTGACCCTTAAGCTAAATTCAATTTGCGCGAACGCCGATGACGTCGGCGTTTGCAATACTAACTAGATACGACTTCAATATTACTACCCCCGTCTCCAAGGTATCTACGTAATAACTTCGGACTTCACTCACATTACTATGTATCACTTTTTGGATCTCTTTGTTAATTAAATTGTTTCTCACATGACTACTTGTTGTTATAATTTAGAAAGAAGTACGAGTATATATGACTATAATGCAGAAATTTCTTATTTTCACACTAACTAAATGTTACTTTTTTAATAATAAAATTTAAAAGCCGAATATTAACCACAAACGTTTAGGTAAATTTAACTTACAAAAGTCAAGTTAGCATGGGTATTACATTGTAGCGTGAGTTGCGTTTTATCGAGTGTTAGCGAGATTAATGGCGGTTCGTCGCGCTCTCAGCAATTACACGCGCGATGTGGCGCCATCATGGTTTCGTTGCGCTCACCAACCGTACGTACTACTATGTACATGTATTAGGGAAATGACACGCGAAATTGTTCACATATGTGCGTACTGTCCCAGTTCGCTTAAAAGTATTAAAAAAAAGTCGAGACAAAGTCTAAGTACTGGTTGGGAACCGTAGGCAAATAATGTTAAAGATAATGAAGATAATCTCCTATACTTATGTAAATATATAAAAGTTTGTCATTGCAGTCAGAAATTAATTTAAATAATTTTTTGTGTGAAAGTGTCAAAATAAATGGAACTTTTATTTAGTGGTGATTGTTACACTTGCTCATAACAATGAGACGCTCGTAAATATGTTTACACAACACCAATTAATTATTAACACGGCGTTATTTACAGCTACCGTTACAGTTTAAACAAGAACATAAATATTTGTACATTACATTTTACAACACTGCTTATTGGATAGAATAAATGCGGCTACCTATAGCTATAGCTTTCTAGACGGTCTGACATTCACTTAAAACTGTTATTATTATAATTAAAGTAATTAGTAAGGCATTTAAATAATGTAATAAAAAATTAAACATTTTCGTGTCACAAAAATGGATTTTTTTTAAATTATCTAGGTATAAAAATTTAAAAGTGTTTATCACTTTCATTAATAATGCACATAATATGTATATTCTGCATCATGATCGTGAGCACCTTACATCTTAATACTCACTTCCTACCAAATTCTCCCCACGCTTGATTAATGTCTGGAACAGTAAAACATATTCATTAGGTATGCAAATTTTATATAATTTCCCTCTAGTAGCCACGTGCTCATACATATGAAATACTCATTCATAAAATATTCAAAACGGTTTCATGCTTCTTAATTATGTGTTTGTATACCGCCACAAAGTTTTACATGCTGTTTTAAATTTTTTATAATGAAATAATACCCAATTGAAATATATTATACCAATAAAAATTTGAACCGCGTGTTAAAAATATCTTTTTGTTCATTATCGCTTAAATACTCTTTTAGCTAGTATACTGGCATTTATCTGCCGTCAAGCAATGCTCTGCCAATATTACGAATTACAATTATTATTAATGATTAATAAAATTCGAAGACTGCTATGATGTTATTGAAGTAAGGAGAGTTAAAATCTAACAACTCAACGCGATGATCAGAATGTTGTGCAGTGTGAATATCCTGAGAGAATAATTTCCTCGTCCGGTGAGTTCACAAAAAAGTAGAACTAATTCCTTTATCGTTAATATTTCGTTTACGAATAAGAACACTTAGTGGACACCAGAGTAAGAAACGTTCCTCAGAAGAAACCGATGTTCAGCATTGAATGATGAAGCAATACCACTGTTTACTTTAATATACTTAAGGTATTTTTGCCTTTAGCTTTACAAAATAACTTTGAGTTTAGCAGAATATTTAAATTTGAAAGTGGTTACCAGTGATGTTGGAGTCTTTAAGAGAAGAATAAACATGCATCTTCTAAACTATGGCATATTATAGTCCACATTTCCATTTATGCACAGGGATTACCTTTCCTAAAACGATTTTTAATTTTGAGACACTGCCTTTATTACCAGACGTACAGTGACCTGTTGCTAACACCTTATAACATATTCGTTTAATAATACAAAAACTTTGTTACTCATTTTATATAGACGAGAAAATGGGATTATGATCCCTGTTTTTTGTAAGTCAAATTGTGCAGTATATGAAATAAACCTAAACAAATATTTTAAGGTTAAAACGTTGCGAAAGTAATTTCATATAATTAAAGATAATAATAATATAATGCATAAGTGCCTACTATAACGATTATTTGGTGTTCGTATTTTAATACCATCCAATATTTTCTATTGGATTGCGTAGACCCTTAACACGTAGCCGTATAACCGCGTAGCGACTGAGCTGCACGTGCCGAGCGTCAGCTGGTCATCGCAATTACATGTCATAAGACAACTAATAATCTTGTTTCTTTATACAATTTACACTGGTGAAGTATTGTCATGATTTGTACTTACTACTGTAAATGACATTATTTTCCTTTCAACATTTACACTTTTTTTATTGTGTAGCTATAAGTATATAGCCTATACGAAAATTTTGTTAGGTGAATCTAGTAAAGAGCCTATCTTGAGAACGTGACTGAATCGAAAGAAATTTGTCGTCCTAAAGCCGCATCTTTTTCTTACATCTGATGGTCCATATTGAGATAGTAGAGCCTATATACGACTAACCCAACTAAATCGTTAACACTCAACTAGAGAGGCGGTTCGCAGCTCTTTTTATTTTATCTCCTCTGTGTACTTTATCGTCCGAAGTGCTAAATTCACGAGTAAAATAAGTTATATATCTTTTAACCAAGCATCGAGCAAAATAATTTTCTATAACATTTTAATGTTTTTATATAATTACGTTATGAAGATCTTTTCTATTTTGAATAACGAATAAATACTAATAAAATTTCTGAAATAATTTAACAATAATGTATTGGAAATATATTTCTATTGTAAAAAGCAAAAATAACTTAATGTTAAATTTTAAAATCAAATGCGACGCCAGCCAACGATAAAATCAAAGAGAATAATGAAAACGAAGCGTCAGTCAGTGCGAGGCAATCGCCTTCGCCTCTGCCTCCGCTCCAAGCAGGTGCAGAGATGTTTCATGATTTAATTTGGGACTTAGGGATCTGCTCTATTGAATCTATTGAATCGTACAATCCTTTTACCTCTGCTTGTTCCACTAACATTCGCTTCACGTTTTTCACTCACGTCACTTATATTACCAATTATTTTGTTTAGTCATCGTAAAGAAACTCCTTCATATGTTCTAATGTTTTTTATTAATTTCTCCATTACTGATAAATACAGAGTTTATTTAATTTATATATAAGCTTTGGATTAACTATCAAATATTTTTATTTAACGAAAAATGAGGTTTCAAATAACAAAATAACCACAGGAAAGCGCCCAGACACTGAACAAACGCACAAAAACAAAATCACGCATGGTTGAGCGCGGTGCGAGCCGCCGGAAAAATGAATGGTTATTTTGCTATAATTGCGACCCCTAGTCAAACATTGCACGGCTTTTATTGATACATTCCGGTTTTAGAACTGAGCTGTTTGGCCATGACTATAGTTGTTACCGTGAAAAATAACATATTCATAAGTATTTCATAAAGCAGTTATAGTATTTTAGGGATTAATAATATTTATGAAAATTATATTTTTAATGGGTATTTGTTTTTCTTAACCTTTCATACAGAGGCAGGCATACAGATTGTTCTTTATTTTTAAATAATTAATTAATTTATGCAAATATATTATGGATTGATTGAAAAGAGTTATTCCGGAGATGTACTTTTTGCATAAATTTATTTACGCTATGCTTTATCATATTTTCATGCAGACGTACATAATTGCAATATGTCTCCTACGTCATATAATTTCTGAAACGACATCGTTATGATTTATAAGGATTCATTGTCTCGTTTATCGAAAAAGATTAGCCAACACTTATCAACGCTTAAAATAAAGCATACAATAAATATTATTTTATAATTTAATATTAGTGTAATATTTACTCAATCCTAGCGATGTATTTATACCATTGTTTGCTGTAATTGGTTAACAACGATATACTTGCACGTTTGTACTTCTGTACAATAAAGCTGTCCAAAATGTTGTATGGTTAAGGGAGTTGCGCATGAGCGGTATGCTCGCGGAAGGAATATTTATAGCAGTAAAGAAATTTCCAGTCCAGATCTATAAAAGACGCATAAGTACAAGAATTATGAATAAATAACTTATGAATAGTCATGAATATGTGTTCTTGATTTGTATCCCATGACATGATAAGGTTCTATAGGGCTATGGGAGGTTCAAATTTGCTATTAAAAGGTTTAGAGAAATTCGCTTTTCATAATTGTCTATCTAAACAATTCATTATGGTAGTTAACGGATTAAATTTTGAAAAAATAAATAAAAGCATTTTATCGGGTAGTTAGGCTAAATAGCAAGCGGTTCAGATGATAGTAAGTTAAGCCCATGGATAATTAAATTTGTATATTTTTTCATCATTAACGCACCTTAATTTTCGAAGAACCTTTTATGTTATAGTATAAATTCTTTAATATTAGTCTAGTACGAGTGGAGAACCGATCGCCGGGCAGACAGGCCTTCGTGTAACGAATAACAAGCAGGTTCTAGGAGCAGCCCTGGCTAAAGTCGTGCCGAGTCACATACCTCCGGATAATGTGCCCCTTCATCGCGTTATACGTTGCTCGGTAACTTTTTTAATTAACCACTGTAATATTAAAACGTGAATATACCTAGTAGATTTGATATTATATTATTATTATACAATAATATAATGCGTAATAATGCGTGTATTTGTACTTAAATCTTTTTGTGACATTGCAGGTCTATACATTCATATTAACCAGAACCTGCTGCAAACGGGTTCTTAGATAATTTGTTCACATTGCTCGGTAAGAACGAGACAACTTTTATACATTTATTTTAGTAGGAGAGATCGAAGGCATAAGATCGCAGAATTCGCAAACTACACTCCAGTCCGAACAAGTCAAAGCATTAACGGGACTCAATATTCGGAACACCCTTATAAAATAAGGGGAAAGAGCGACCGAGAAGCGCATTGTCAACGCACCGTCAATACAGTTGAGAAATAAACTCCTCCGGCTAAACCTATCACTGATTTTTTTTATTTAATGACCTTTATTTTTTCAAAATTTCTAGTAGCCCATTTAAATAGTATCAGTGTTTAAAATTTTAATCTTATAAAAATTATCTTTAAATTTTTAGTAAAAAATAAAAAAAATGTATGTTATTTCGAAAAACGAAAAAAAAAATACATTGAGTATTTACATTTATTAACGAAAGATGTAATCAATGTACATTGAAACGATTTCAATGTATTATAATTTAAACTTGAAAGTTTAAATTACTTTTTTATTAACTTAAAAAATTTAAATTATAATCTGTACAAATCGTCTGTACAAGTCTAAAATAGATGTTTAATGTCTATGGATTTTTCAATACAATTTTTAATGCTATAATTTGTTAACTTTCATTGCTAATTGATTAACTCTATGGAAACCGAGCGTTCCATGATATTCATCGCTGTCATTTGAATTGCATTCAAGTATGATGTTATTTGTGATGGAATAATATTTTGATATTCAAATCATTCGATCACAACCGAATGCAACTGATAACAGATCTTATTTGTTTATGTACAATTATGACAAGGTGAATTATATTTGCTTGATCGATGTGTACGAAACCTATTTATATAAAAATGATTATTTTTTTATTAATTACACAAGTTCTTATAGAGTAAATTTATAACTGATTAAATTAAAATTTTCAATTAATTTCCGATATATCGATTTTTTTGGGAAAAACTTTTTAATAATTAAAAATTATTACATTTTAGTTTTAATGGATAATGAGATAAGTTTTAAAATACTATAAGGCTTCAGTAAATTTACATCCTAATACGAATGACTATCCTCATACAGATATATTAAACAACAAATACGCCATAGTTTGGTTGGTTTGTTTATTCACTAAAAAATATGAAGGATAAATAAATT
The DNA here is from genome assembly GCA_018245475.1 of Pharmacophagus antenor. NCBI lineage: Eukaryota > Metazoa > Arthropoda > Insecta > Lepidoptera > Papilionidae > Pharmacophagus > Pharmacophagus antenor. The sequence goes on along the minus strand of DWQX01000282.1, from coordinate 10,650 downwards.
TGCAGAAAAATTTGTGAATTTACAGAACGATAAATATGTAAGTGTACAGAAAAGAAAATATCCATTTCTATTTGTAAAACTACGTAAAGGTACTATCAAGACATAGTCAAAGTAAAGAGGAAAATCTGTTAAAAATTATGTTTATATTTTTCTTTAATGCAAGAATATGACATTTTTTCTTATTTTATTTGTCAAAATTTTTAACTTCATAAATTGTAAAAATATGGATAGAAATTTGTATCATAATAAATAAAACTAATGTGCTAATATCTGTTATTGTTGTAACGTTATTAATATAATATGGCGGATAAAAAAAATTAAAAAGCTGTGTAAAATTAGATGTCAAACATAGTTGCCAGCATGTAATAAATGCATGTCCAACCGTGCGTTAATCTTTGTGAGAATAAATCCGCGCGTTACTTCTCGCTTCTTTATCGCACCGCTGGAATCGTACTTCTTTGTGAGTAATCCCTCCACGTTCCAAGTATGTCGCCGACGAAGATAGAGCACGATCTTCACAAATAATGTCACATGCGATTCGTTTCAGCCGACGTGACTCGCATCACCTCGGCCGCCGCCGTGCCGTGCATAATGGGATAAATATGCTGCGGTTATGCTCGCGTATGGCTCTCGTATTAAGCGAGCGCTGTATACTACACGCCGCGAAACCTCCTTAGCTACCGCTTGATGAACTATATTGTGTACACCTACATCCCTAGTATTAAAAGGATAGAGTTGACTTGCAACACATTCATCGTACGACAACTTTATTTTGCGCATTATAAGTTGTTTCCTTGGACAGTATTAATATATGTAATTTGAACGTTGCAAACATATAATGCCAGACGATCCCTTCAGCTAATGTCTAGCTAATGTATATATATTTTATTTCTATATTTATTTAAAATGGTTTTCTCTTTTGGTGAATGCAAATTGAAAGCAAAGAACTATTCATTAATGTATAAATGTATTTGTAAGTCAATACGTAAAAGCTGCATGTAATAAAACACTTTTGTAAGATTAACGTAAAGATTATATTTTTTTGTTTACGATAAACCTTTCCTTAAAAGTACTTATCCCTAAATATCAAAACACATTTGGACCGAATCAAGTAAAATATGTAATTTAAGATAAAGAGGCATTCCATTCCAGATAAGACGCAGCACGACCCACGTCGAGAACCATTCAACTCGTTACGAGCCGCCCGAAGCGAGGTGTGATACAAAATCATCAATCTTGCCTGAGATTGTACTATTAAATGCCTCTTCGCTCTTTTCCTCCGAACTCCAGACCAGAAACAAATGTAAAAAGTTGTGTGATAAGTTCAATTTGAATTTGTAAAGCCCCTTTCAGCGTTCTTCGCCTGTTTATCTCGGCTAGGAGAGAACGGAAAATACAAAAGTAAGAGATAGGAAATGAAGAGGCGGAAAAAAAATGTCGGGTGCGGAACAAACGCGGAAAAGTTGGCGTTATCCGGGAGACAAGTTAAATCGCAATTTATTAGGGCGTACTAGCGGGCTTAGCCAAGGTGCTGTGACGTCCCGCGGTCGTGCTTGTCGTTTGCTACCGCTTGGATTGCTTGTCTAATATCGATGCCGTCGATTTTTACGATTTACGATGTACTTTAGGTTAGTTACATTTTTTATTCAAAGAATTCGATTATATTATTAAGGACCGTAATTTTATTGTGTTTTAATTTAATTATCAGAATAACATTGAATATTAATTCCTGGTTCAATCTATTGATCCATTTAGTTACTAATAAGAACAAAAATAATAAGTAGTGTGATCCCAAATGTAAAGTATCACAAAATCATTAATTGCCTAGTAGTTTAGCGGTGGTTTCAATGGGCGAACAGCCTTTGCCAACTGCGAGCGGAAACGTGGTTATCTATAGAGATATATTTTTTAGATTAGATTTAGAGTTATTATTAATATAGACTCTCACTTGTATTAGTACAAGTGAGTGTCTATATTAAGTAATTACGTTTTTCTCATTGATAATTGTATTTTAAACTAAGAAATTTAAATTTCTCCGTATGATATGAAAAAAAAATTACTATTACGTCATATGTCTTAAAACTTGTTTATAGTAATATTGCAATTATATAACAGTTTTTTAATTGAATACAACAACATATTTACCGTAATTAATATTATTTATGCCAAATTTTTAAAAATATATTATTTTGAAATTGAATATATCCAATATTTATTAACATTATGGAATTAATATGTAATTAAAACAGTTTTTATATTTACGAATTTACCTTATATTGTTCATTCAAAAATTTGGAAAAATGTATGTTTGTTTTTCCAAATTATCATTTTATTTATCGTTTAAGGCAGGTTTGCTTAATATTATTTTAAAAAAGATAATGTAAGTATTAATTAATGTATTTAATAATTTTCGCCTGGAAAAGAAATTCAAGAAAAAAGGTCCGTAAACGCAGTGTTCATTGTTGACATCAGATCATTGTAATAATTCAAGAATTCATTATATTTTATATCCTTAAATCGTACCAATATCTATAATATAATATTCAATCAATCAAATCTTCAGAATACGAACAATTTTTTATTTTATTATTCAGAAGAACCAAAGAACTAATTGAACTATATAGAAATATAGACCGCTCTAGATGTTACAAGTAAGACGCTGCTTCCCCTGGCAAGTTCTGAAAACAAACTTTTTAATTAGTCTGAGAGGACAAACAAGCTGTGTCTTCTTAGTTCCTTCGATATATTTGTACCAATCCGTCTTACTCTAAATAGTGTAAGATAATTTCGTTACGTTTGTTACTATGGCATTGAGGTAAATAATAAATCATGAGTCATTAACTTTTAACAAGTATTCCAAAAAAGTAAAAGTTTAAACATATTACAGTGTTAACATCAAAAGTCAAAATATAAATTCAAGTTAAAACGCGACCATAGACATAAAAAAAATAGAATAGCACTTGATGTATTAATATTATTTTATGCTTGTGAGTAAATAAGTGCCACGATTAGACAATAAAAATTATTAGTAATAAAACAAAAATATGATTGGATTTTAAATAAATAACAAGCTTTCATTGCTCAAGTGAGGTAACAGCTATCAATAACATCGCCAGATGTACTATGAGGTGGACTTAATAACATAACAGAACATTGTTTGTGTTACGGCGAGATGTTATAATGGATAGTCAATATGCCGAATATACCGCCTCGGTTCCCTGTTGCCAACTGATTGTCATTGCTTTATTATACCAATCGTCGTCTAATTTTGTCACAATCGAATTATGGTTGTAATAAGAAAGAATATTTCATTTTTTGGAATTATATCATTGGTAAAAAGTAGATATGGAGTACCATGTGAAACTTCAATATATATTTATTTTAACTTTGTGCCTTACTATTTTTTTCTGTTTCTCTTATCCGTAAATATTTCAAAAAAAAAAAATTAAAATATTATTTGTCAAAAGTAATTTTGTGTTTTTTAAGACTATTCATAAAAAAAATAATTAAAACGGTTATTTTGTTCAAAATATCATCTGTTAACAAATTGATCCACTTAACTAATAGGTCTTTTAGGTAACGTCAGTTTAATAGTGTATAGTAAGAAATATTATGATATTGTTCGATATATTCTCAGTAGTGAGCTAGAATTTATGTAATTTTAATTTAGATACATAATAAAGTGTTATTGTTGCACGAACGTGTAGCGTGGGCGAGGCCCGACTGTCAGGCGCCACAATTATACAAGCATCTGTAAATCATAAACATCATCCCTCCATTTAATCCAAATAGTCCGTCGTTAGTCGAGCACTTTGTGTCTAATTTGTCTCTCGAATTCGAGATTAATTTATTAACGTTCATTGTTAAATAGTTTCACAATTACTTAGTCTTAATTGGGATCCGAAATGTTTTTTATTGTATGTATTTTCCTTTATATTTATCGTTTTCACAGACCAATCTGATATTACAATACGATGTAAAAAAAAACTTGATGGTTTCATATTTCTATTTTATTAATTTTCGTAAGCAATATGTTGCACCGGTTCCCTAAACAACATTGGCTTGGATGAAACTAAATTGAGCATAACTTTTTAGGAATGTTTTGTTTCGTTTACTTTTACTTTCATAATGTTGTTATTATGTCGAGATACACATTTAATGTTATGTTATTTTAATGCATAATAGGCCACTGATGATGTTGTATCATTTCCAAATACAGTGGCCTATATATCATGATAAAGTGTTCGAATATTAATGAAAGAATACATTACTATTTTATATTTCCAAAAAAAAAAAACATTTATCCGTCTTTAAAAGTCTTATAAATTACGTATAACTATAAAATTAATAACAAAAGCCTAGTTAGGTTCTGAAGCAATGCTGATTTATATTTGCATTTCTATTAATTTATTACCTCTACCCACTTGTATTAAGCATTTATTTGAAAATTGAATGAAGTGGTGAATATTGATCAAAGTTTGCTTTGATGCGAAAAATATGTTCAAAGTGCTATCAATACGTTTCATCCAATTTGTGTTAATTTGACTCGACTGCAAAGAGTGTCTTTTTTTGCCCAATTTTTATTGCAATTTATTAGTTTTTGTAGTTATGTTGTCTGTATAAAACATTTCGCAACTTTATGAACATCTAAATGTTCAATCACGGAATAGACAGTGTTTAATTTTTAAGTTTAATGCATTATCGACTGCTCTCGAAAAAGAAAAATCTTCAACCAGTTGTTTTTGAACATAAACTATTAATGGCCCTGGTTTTTTTTATATAAAAATTAATAGTTAAGGAAATAGTTAAGGAAAGGAACAATCGTTTGTAAGTTTCAGTCAATAGGGTTCAGTAAGAATAGGTAGAATCTGCGTTGAAAAGCCTACAAATATGCTAGCGGTCGATAAATTTAAAACAGTAAACATAGGCAGTATTATATTATATGTTCACCCTTAGCAAATATAATAATTTTAGACAATATTACTTTCAACGTCTCTTAATTAACACGTAAATTATTTATTTGTGTTAAAAATGTGCGAGCCTATAAATTAAGGGTCATTTCTTTTTATAAAGGGTTGAAACGACGCTGACGCTTGTGGGGTATATTGCGGGCCACCGCCTGTGCAAAAATTACGCGGAGGAACCTCGCCAGCCACATGGCGCGCGGCGATACGCCCTACATAACTGATGACTTTTCGATGGCTATTCATTCGCGGACACGCCGCCGTCGCGTCGGCCGTACGTCCGAATATCACATGCCTATATTTTAAAACAAGAACTAATGTTTCTTTGTTAACGTTAACATATCACTGACAGATTTTGTACTTTTAGGCTATAACAATTTATTGGTAATTAGATTCTAATTTATTTTGATTAACTTTTCACAAGTTGAAGCTTTTAGCTCTTTTGTTATTATTTTATGAAGATGAATGTTAATTATAAAAATACTATAATTTTAAATGTCAGGGAGCAATGTTGTGCTAAAGAAATTCAGTACTTTTCATTTATTAAATATTGCTAACTGATTCCCTTTAAATTATTTTATTGTTTATTCATACCTTATCCATTAGATTGTAAAAAGTTAGAAAAAAGAGGTCTTGGTGATGTTTAAAAATTTAATACAGTGTTGAGCGTTGAAAAGAAAAGATATTTAGACTATATGGTACGGCAAGAAGATTCATATAACGGAGCGAAAGTAAGAAGCTAATGACATGAAAAATATATTGATCAAGTAAAAGAGAAATTAGGAACCGCTACACTGATAACCAAAAAAGGGACTTCTTCAGGAAACGTGGAAAGTGTTCTACCAAAAGAAGCACTTTAATTGTGTATTATATTTACAAAAAGTATGTAGATGCTGATTTCGTTAAATATTTATCTAGTCGTTAATTATTTTATAATTGATCTATCTAAATAAATATTTTACATCATTTTATGATATGAAAATAACAACATATTACTTAATTCATTCGAAAGTTTACACAATTTATATCAAAATCAATTTTCAAAAATGAAGTAAAACTGAAACTGAAAGTCTGTAAAACTGAAAGTGAAGTTTTGTAGAACCACTGGCAGATGGAATAATTAAAAAAGATGATTTAGATAAATAATAAGAGTTCCTTGCAAAAAAGACAAAATTGTGTACAAATTATGATCCCTTGCCAATTTTCAAGATAACATTTTCAATTTATCAGAAATACTTTATAATTTTATTAGCACTAAGAATAATATAAATTAAATAAATATAAAAAGCTGGTTGTGCTGAATGTTGAAGTTAGAAGCAACGAGTCAATACTTTTTGCTGTTAAAATAATTAAAAAGTTGAAAGTTGAATCAGTGTGTATGAAAGTCTATGCAAGGTTTTGTATAGAACTATGTGCTATTTTGATAACTTAAAATTGCTTCAAAATGGTTTTTTGTTCATGTAATAATTACTAGTTTTAAAATATATGACGAAACTAATTTCTATGTATACATTTAAATCGCAATTTTAATGAAATAAAATTAAAATGCGTCATCCAAAATGATAATTTATTCTTAGACATCAGGACAGACAAGCACTGGAATACTCGGTATCAAACTTGAACGTCGAGTTGTCGCACAATAACTTTTGTTGGTAGTGCATCTTCGCAGGATATTTGCGTCCATATTTTAGTTTAAGGTATAAGTGCTAATAATTTAAGGTTGCAAGTAAAAGACTGTTCTACTAAGATATTAACATTGTTCCAATAGAGAAAAAAATATCTAATTATTATTGTAATATTTATGTAATGTATTATTTCATTACATAAATAATAAGATTTCAGATTATGTTACCATGACTCCAAAGATCATGATTACATGATTATTTTATGCTACACTTTACTACTTGCCTACCGAAAAAGGCGACACAGAGATTTATAAAATAGATACTATTTGAGATTCATAAAACTCATCGGTGGTTACATTTGGAGTATTACGACAATGGATAGAACCACTACCAAAGTATGTTAAGACATTTTATTTTTTATAGGTATTTTTTATATTATTGGAATTACTTTCAAAAGTGAAATATGATGAAATCATTCAAATATTTATCTACGTGCAATTTTATGTACGTTTGTGACTGTTTTTTTTTTGGGAGGTCAGGTTTTATTTGATGATTTTATCGATGTCTTCAACATTTATTTTAATATTTGACTGTAGTTCGCTGTAATGAGGTTACTGCTCAGCGAGCCAATGGCAATGTACAAAAGGCTACTTAGACGACCTATGAATTTCCGATGCAATTCTATGGTTGCATTTTTAAATTCTTAAAATAATATAAAAGTTATATTATACACTAATCATAAAGAAATTGAAGGATTCAGCATTTTGCAAGATTAACTTTTTAAGCTCTTAATTAGAAGTTTCATAAAAATGTAATTGAAAAATTAAATTAAAACGTACACAACATTAGCAGTACTTTAATAGTAAATAGCGTTTTTTTTTGTATGAACTAGAAACACCTTCAGCGATATTTTTAAATGATATTCAAATTTAGGAATAGCGAACAAAGGCACTGAAGAAGGAATCTTCCTATTCTCGGGGGGTTAGCTTCGTTGAAAGTCTTTTGATAAATATTTTATGTATCTCACAAGTCTATCGCATACCACCATGTGATTTTGAGACGAGATTTGATAAATACAAATATTGATAATGCTACAAAGAAAATATCTTTTAACTTTATAAAAGTATTCATAAGCTAAAAAAAAGAAATGTGCAATAATTTTAAATCTGTTCGCTTAATAAATGAGATTTTACTTGGATCTACACAAGCTTCTTATTTATTGAGAATTTATTTTAAAACGAAATTGGGGTTAAAAGATGGAAAGAACTACAGTCAGTTCGAACAAAGCAAAATAAGACAGGAATTTTGTGGTTAAGCGAACTCGAACTGCTCGTTTTGAAATACTCCTTTTAAAATTTATTACATTTATTTTTAAATTGAATTAAAAAGCTAAACTATTTTATCAACGTTTATTGTCTTAAATCGAAAAAAGTAATGTGTACTTTAACATCCTTATTAGAATTAATAACATATTAGTTGAACAATTTTATGTTCTATAAGTGAAATAAATAAGACAGATCAAGACATAAATTTTTTGCTATTTAGTTAAAGTATCAAAAAATTAATAAATTTGTGTTTATATTTAATCATCTGAGAAAAATGTAATCAATAAATATTTAAGATACATATAAATCAAATCAAATCTGATAGTAAATAATGCCTTACACTGGTAATTATTTATTAATTATTTATGTACAGTCCTGAATAATATGACATAACATGAACAACCTACTTTATGTTCCTTCTAGTTGTTACCCGCCCGCTTCTCTTGGCGTGATAATTTTTTAATATTATAATTAATTTATTTCCAGTATGTGCACCAATTTTGAGCCTATGGACTCAGTGAATAAAAAGTTTAATTGGAATTTGCCTTCTCCCGTTCTCGCCCCTCTTTACCCCCTAGGAGTGGAATTTTTTATAAACTTCTTGATTGATATTTATATATTATAAAGAACACATCCTCTAAATTTCATTTCTTTATTACCAACGGTTTAGGCTCACGTTGATATATAGGCCAGTCAGTCAGTGGATCAGTCATGACTGAATTTTATATAAGTTTCCATTTCGAGGTTCCAGACTCTTTTCATAAGAAGATAGTCAAGGTCCACAATTGACGACGCTGGCCCAGCCCGTGTTGGTATACATCGAACGTTGATATCCATATGTATTCATTCACAGGAAGTACAAGCTTAGTATGGACCGAACCCAAACAGTCGCTTTATATGGAATAATAATATTAAAATGAAGTAAAAGTAAAAATGTAGCACAAATAATAATTACTTTTTTTATTCTGTATTAATTATTAAAATACAGAATAATGGTTAAATAAAAGCACAATATATTAGTCATTGTTCCTCTTTGTGTGAAAACTGAATTGTTAAATTCATACATGAATGCGTTGTGGCATTGAATTATACGTAATGAATACAAATACGATAACGATTAAGCGATATATCTCGTACACAAAGCTATCATGCGGTGTGGGGACGGAAAACCGACTGCGAATTACTGTATGCTTGCTCTGCGTTTTAAACTTGGACGCTTCACTTAATCAGGAGTTGGTTCTTTGAGTGTTTATTTGATCAAAGTATCTGCAGACGCTTCCAATTAATTCTTTTTTTTATTCTGCGCCGTTTACCTTTGCATTTCAATTTTTTTTAAACTAGCCGAATACTTTTCAGATTGCAGGAAATTTTACCTTTGAGCAACAGAAAAGTAAAAAAACTATGTTGAATATACTACAGTAATAATAACAGAGATAAACTGTTTCTGCTCAATCTGTTGTGCAAAGTTTGTATTTTTTAAATATAGTTATTTAAATTATATATTAATTTACTGATAACTTTCACAAAAGGAAAAATCGGTTGGCTTAGTGCTAAGTGTATAATGAATTATGCATAGTCACATTTTATAATATCTATATGTAAACATAATAACTTTATACCCAGTAACGAGAACCGTGTTAGTTAAAAATGTTATAGATGAACTGTATTCCGTATGAATACATGTTTCGAGATATTGACTTTTTATGCAAGCGTGACGCAATAGTGTATCCCTCTTATAAAAACATACAGGTTCTCGTGTTCGATTTTTGAGCCTTATAAATAGTAAATTTCCTGATAGAATTTTGCTAACCACCCTCAAAACACATAATATTATGGTTGAATGTTAGCCCATTGCTAAAAAAAAATAGTGTTGATGAAAATGCAGACAGTGTCATATGAGTTTGTAGGAAATGTAAGATGGTTCGAGATTGGAGTACATATATAGTGAAATAGGGAAATCAGATCTGGCTGTAATATGTGTCGTGTTATACAAGTATTTTTGTGAAATATAAACTTTTTTTAAAGGACTACGTACTTTGCAGTTGTAGTGCGTTTATATGACAGTTTTATAAACGTAAATAACAATATATCACAAATATTTTAAAACTGAATTCACGTAGATTATTTTAATAGGGCCCGAGGATTTTTTTGTTACCGTTTAAACCTATACTACCAAAAAATATTGACAATATGATAAAAGAAAGAAGACACATATTTTCAATGTAAATTAACAGTAGGTAAATAAAACATTAATATAAAAAATAAATTACGTATTTTATAAATAATAAATCTTTTTTTTTGAAACATCGTTTATACATACATATATATACATTTTCTAGTAATCAATGAATTGGACCTTTTCGGAAATAGTTATAGGTGGTCATTAATAAAAAAACATTAAAAAAAAGCAAGCATTAAAATTAAAAACCTCCTTCCGGTCGTCCGTTAAGAAAATACAATCAATTTCGCACAAATATGTATAAGTATTCTCGTACCGTTTTAACGTTTAGTCGTATTTTCTTTATAATCAAATTCATTATTTTATTACTCAAGTAATTACTCTATGCATACTTCCTACAAATAATAATTATCGTATTTTTCATATTATATGTATATATATATATATACATCCGTTACTATATATACGATATAGATTACTGTAAAGAGAAGACTTCGAGATGCCAATTTGTTTGGTCGCGTAGCTGTTCGTAAACCACTGTTACGACCACAAAACAA
>DWQX01000281.1:0-49835 GCA_018245475.1 Pharmacophagus antenor | reverse complement strand
AAGATAGTATGATGTAAGTAAATAGGTACTATCAGTGTGTGTTGAGATCCACTATCGTGGACCCCCATTTTCATTTCATGGACCCCCAAATTTTTTTTCGCTGACGTAGACCCCTTGCCGGTTGTCATAGACCCCTAGGGGTCGATATAGACCACTTTAGGAATCACTGTTCTATTTGTATATGTTTTTTTTCTATGAATTACGATAAAATGTCTTTTATAATTTATTTCAGGTTTGTGGACATATGTAATGCAACTTTTGACGTTTATGCGAGATGGAATTCAGGCAAGATCTCGAGTATACCTCAAGACGCTGAAGAAGAAACTTACCAGGTAAGCTGGATAATTTTTGCCGAACTTTCATTCAAACATTTTAACACGATATTATACACATATGTTCGTAATTTAACTATGAAGCGTCAAAGTATAGCTTATTTATTACATAATTTTAAATGTATCTAACTTATTGCATTATAATAGCTTGTGGCGTATTTAAATTATCTTTTGAAATTGAGGTCAATTGATAGACCATGGTTGATAAAAAGGAGTCAATATTTTTTTCTGTTATGGGCTAACACTTATCTTAGATTTCACCTGATGTTAAGTGAGAATGAGACCATAGATGTTGAAGTGTGTTCGCCCAGAATACTTCTGGCTCTCACATCAGTGACTGCTGAAACACTGCAGTGCTGTTATGATGACAGATTCGCGTTAAGGGTGATAGATAGCTTGGCGAATTCGAAAAATCCAAAAATCCTACTACTATTCAGACTCCATTACTCCTGTTGCCCGGGAATCTAATCCTTTTTTTTTGCGGACCTTTGCGTTACGAGGCTAGCGGGTAAGCCACTGCTCTACGGAGTCGGTCAGATGTTATTGCAAATGTTTGATATTTGTGTTTTATTTAATTCTTTGCGAACTTAACCCGTTGTTGACCAATTTTAACACATTGTACGCTGCTAGCATCCGAGACATTCAAAGTCTGAGCGCCGGCATCGTGTCAAACGTCTAAACCCTGGGCGCCGGCATGATTCGCTTGTTGATGACTAATGAATACGTGAAGAAAATGAAGTTTTTATACATTATCGTAAACGACTAAATTTAGTTTGAATATTGATTATATGCAATTTGACGAAAATAAAAAAGAAGTAAAATAAAAAAAAATTATAATTAAAAAAAAATACACCAATGACTGTTGTTTGTACTTGTCTCTGAACCATCGTATACATATTGTTTCGGCGTAATAAAAAATGTTAATGGCGTAGTCATGACGACAGCAAACAAATCACCAAACAACAATGTGGCGTCATCGCAGAACCGGCGCTAAAACGACAGACTTCGATCCCGCGTTTTCTCAGGGCCGGCGCTCAAGCGATATGCTTTGAATCTCGCGTTTTCGTGGGGCCGCCATACAATGTGTTAAAGCTATGAAGAAGAGCTCTATAAGAACAGTTCAAGCTTTTGACGATCTCAACTGTTACATAATTTAAGAAAAAATTGCTACGCTTCGAAGTTCTCAACTAAATTGGTATATTGTATTGCAGCACGTATGCGCGCGCAATGATAAAATCTTATCGGCGGCTATTTTCGAACTCTCGCCTGCCATACGCAATAAAAAGCTCCTCTATTAAAAAGTTAATAACTCGTTGACTGACTGAATAACTACCAGTTTGGTAGAAAGCGATAACGACTTCTTGACGGATGGCCCGGGCATTGAATCAAAGTATGATGATGTCATAGACCAAACTACTATTAATACTCAATACAACTACTTAATTTTAATATTTAATATCAAAAAATATTTTAAAACGATTTTCTTTTATTTATTCCTTGCGATGTGTTGAAATTACTGCAAATTAAAAAGTCCCCATTGTGAAACGATTTTACTGAAAGCTTATTCTTTAGTTAACAGGTTAAAAATGAAAATCTAATCGCATTGTGAATTTCTTTTTGAAGGATGTAATAGCGTTAATGGAGTTGGTGCGCTGGCTGTCGTGCGGCGAGTGCGGGCGCAGCGCATGCGCGCGCGGGCTCAAGCTGTTGCTGCCAATGGTCTCGCCACAGCTGCTCGCGCTGCCCGTGCTCGCGCAAAAGGCTTTCCGTCTGCTTAAGGATCTTGACGCCGCCGATGAGGTAGGTTAATAATCATTAACTAAACCAAAGGGACCGCTAGCAAAACACTGAAGCATCACAAAAGCCCGAACTAATAATGATCCATTTTTTTTATTTCATATAATTAAGAAACAATCTGTCACTTACGGATACGGCACGTAACGACCTCGCAGTGCCCGCCCCCTAGAAAGGGCTTAACCTAAGCGCTAACATAAACATTTCAGCCGTTTGCGTATTACCAGATCTTGAAGTTTCTGTCAGTGATATTTTAATATGTTATATTATAAAGAAAATATTTTTGTTCATATGGCAAATACTGTTTTTAGCGTATTGATAGTGTAGGAGTGATAGTTATTGATACATTTGTTCAACTCTGATAAATTCATGAAAAAGACTGCCTCCATGACGGAGTGGTTTACCCCTTGCCTTGTAGCACGGAAGTCCTTATTTCAAATATCGAGCCTTAAGTGGTGGAGACAGCATAGTAGTAAGGTTTTTAGAACCCGCCTAGCTAGTTATCATCCTCAATGTGTCAACTTACGCCATAGCAACATTGCTGTGTGTGGGCGTCATACATGTGAAACCCAGGCTACTCTGGGCACGTATGCTTACGCTTACGTATCTACGGGCTTATTGTCACTCAACTTTATATGAAAGAGAGCTCAAGTGTGAGTCCATTATCGTTAAGAAAAAACATATCGTTCCTCCTCATAGTTGAGATATTTGTTGTTAAATCGAATTCTTTTATTTCGTATCTCTCAAAAAGTGGTATGTTTATTTTAAAAAAAAACTATTTTCAGCTGACAACCCTACCCATTGAGGACTTCAACATGGTGATCGCGGCATTAAAGATCGGCTTGACCGCCGTCTCGAGCGACGTGTCAACCCTTTGCTGCGAGACCATTGTAGGACTGGCGAGTAGGGTGCACACGATGAGCGACGATAACCGCTACTCCACTTCGCTGCTAACACTAGCCGAACTGTTACTAATGCTAATAATAAAGATGGATATACCGCCCGATTCCATACCGGCCGCCGGCGCCGCTATATACGCCCTCACTTGCATCAAACCCTCAGTATTAGAGGCGCTGGCGCGACAAGTAATCGTATCGTTCTCATCAAACGATCCAGCGAACGTGCCCCGATTACAGGACGCCTTCAAACTGCTTACTAACGGTGTACTATTCGACGGCTACAGGCCGCACAAGATCCGTTTCCAGGACAACTTCGACAAATTCCTTGCGAGCGTGCATGGTTTCCTCATCGTCAAGTAATTACGTTACGACGAATCGATTGAAAAGAACCTTTCGGAATTTTCGAAAAACGCAAAATATTATTTGTACAAATCGAATGACCGCCTCGTGGTCATATAAACATAGGTTATGTGAAGAAAAAAATAAATTTTCTCTCTTAGGCGTCATCAAGCTCCAAAGGAGTTAATGTAGTAATGGAGGTTACACTTACTCCCTAATTCGGGCTGTGCGATATAGTTACATAAACATAATTATATTCTGAATTAATATTTTGTAAACAGCTTACATAGTTTGAATAATAATTCTCAATTTTTATACTTAATGTCGTGGCCTAAATTTCACGGGTGCTTTATGGCTCCTTTATAGTGTCTCTAATTCATTTATATTTGACAAGTTTAGGAATATCTAAAGACTTGAGTTGTTTATAGTAAATAAAAAAGTGGAAAATGTTAAAATACATGTTCATATCACTCAGTGATTTATATATTTTAATTTGTTTTACTTGATTTACATTCTCAATACTGTGTAAATTTGAAAACTGTAACAATTCTATGGTAGCTCATTTACACCAAAACGTAGCAAACTGACCTGTTTTTATCATTTTTTGATAGAAAGAAAAAAGATTGCTGTTGTAACATACTATGTCTGTATTTCATGATTTCAACAGAAATTACCTTCTCAATGAACATTAATACAATAAGATGTAGGCAAGAGTTTTATTGATAAACCTATTAGGTTTAAAGTCCGGATATACATTTTTTTTAAGTTTGAGTTTGGCAGGAAAGAAACATTTGTAACTTTTTTCAAAGGTGTAAATTATTTTAATCTCCTTAAAGTCTTAAAGAGGAAAACTTTTTTAGTACCTAATCATCGCTAAATATACAGAATTTTGAAGAGATCCAACATGTTGTTAATATCCTTAGTAATTAAATGTATCAACGTTAGTTTTTCTCTCAAACTGGTCTGCTCTTCATTATTGGGCTAAAATACAGATGTATTTTCTGTTCTAATAATACAGAATCGTAGTGATATTATCTGTATGAAATTAAATAAAAACTCAATCCGATTTTATATACAGATATCAAGTGTGATTCCTTTGACATGAGGTTAACAACGAAACGAGTTTTTTTTTATAGTTGCCATCGTTAATGCTACTCGATAATAGAATGTTCTAGTGAAATACGTTAAAGACAATTGTCTTATGCTATTTACAACTCGCGGCAAATTTTAAATACTAATGAAAGTTGGTTTTAATATAGTCCCCATAAGTTTTCAATCATATGTGATAACTTTGTTAATTCCGAATCTTTTCATAAAAGATAGTTCTTGGAAAATAACTTCTATCACAATTTCTTTTTAGCTGTACATATTCACTATACTTAAGAAGAACTATATCTGCCATAACTTTCGATCTAATAATTTTTCTTACTACAGTAATACGAGGTAATTAATATTCTAGTACTACATATTTGATATTTTTGTGGTAAAATAATATTAATAATTTATAAATTTGTTTAATTTATAATAATTGTATTGCATCTCAAAACTATTAGATCAGAGTAATATGCTGCATATATTTGAAGAAAAAGAGTTCTGTTATTTTGAGTGGACACAAACATTTAAAAGCAAGTGTTGGCATTAATGACTCTTAAGTAATTTTTCATTTAAGATTGAAATTTTACACCTGTTTAACGAAGCAAAAGATGCTTAAATTTATTGCAGGTTTTAAGTTTGCCTGTATTTATATAGAAATTATTAATAATAATAATATCCTATTAAACAAAAACGAAAGTAAAGTCATTATAACAATCTTTCGCCACGTAAATTTTTTAATGTCCAAATGTGTAACAAAAACGTAGGCTATATTTGCAGAACATCATAATTTAGGATAATCCATAAGGGGTTTAAGTATTATGTTGATTTTGTGTTTTATTAGTGTTATTTGAAATTATTACAGTACTTCCCTTAATACATGGTATTGAACATACATACTAACCATTTTTAGGTTATAAATGGCATTTTGTTTTCATTATTGATTTTGAGAATTTTTTTTCCTAGTGTTAAGTGTTTTCGTATTATATTTGATTTAAGTAATAAATTGTATATATAATAATGGTCATAATCAAAGCAAAGGATCAATGAACATACAGCAATAAACATTTAAATGTAAAACTTTGTTTAACATTAAAATATGGGGACACCTAAGTATAATTGTTGTAATAACATTGGGTTCCCAGTTTATTGTCAACTACATTTTTTTGTTGAAACATTTATATTTTTTTTATTCAATTTGTGCCCATCTTATTTTTTAATGTAGTTCATAATTTCGTAATATTGTAGAATTAACGGTTAGTAAGAGCAGAATATACAATTTTTTGTATAATTCAAAATTTTTATGCATATTTGAAATCATAACTGTCAATAAAAAAAAACTTAAGAAAACTTAAGATAAATTATTTGGTTAATGAATTTAGTAGTTTCGTAATTTGGTATTAAGGTTGAAAAATTCGTTTCAACAATAACGTCAACACTGTTACTGCCTCTATACAGATTCTTTGTGGCGAATACATATTGCATAGTAAAATTTCATATTTTATAAAGTAGGCATACTCAAAGCGCGAAGCAAAAGTACCTTCCAAAAAAAAAATTGCATAAAGTTATGACATGCTCCGAGTAAAATTAATAGTCATGATTGGTTTTCATTTGATTGTTGAACATAAACCTTTCATGTGTATTTTCTTTCATAATATTATGTTAGTCGTTAAAAATAAAAGGTTTTGTTTAAGGCAATGTGTATTGAATTAAAAGATTTGAAAAGTTACAAATCCACAGTCTTTGTCTTACCTCACGTTCGTTTATCAAACTAACATGTTTGCAGGTTAGTTTGAATATTTTCATAAATACTTAAAGATAGAAATGTGTAATTAAGATCATATTCAACTACCTTCACGGTAAGCTATAAATATTTCAAAGAAGTCTGTGTATTATTTCAGTTTATTAAATTGTACAAATTTTCAGTGCTGTTTTAATCTAAGACTCGCTAGTTATAATTTAATTCAAATCGACTAATAAATAGCGTTTATTTCTATTGAGGTAGGTAAGATATCCTGAATCCTCAGTCTGCATTCGAATATAAAATATTTTTTTTAAATCCGGCTATTGTTTAAATCTATTATAAAATGCTGCATGGTCTAAATTACCTGCATCTAGTCATTATAAATGCTAGTTAATATTTTTTTTGGGAAAATTAAAATTCATTGCCATGCATGGCAACACTTCCAATAGTTGTCAAAATAATCTGGTTATATTACAGTCGGTACCTATACCTAAATAGAGATAGCCGTTTCAGTTTCAATTTAAAACGAACGAGAGTTTATTATAATACTCATATAACGGTAAACTTAAAATTTTTTCGGGTCTATACTTATTATATTCGCGTAAATACTCATAAGGTACGATACCTAATATTCCTCTACGTTTCGGCGCGATTTGCATCGGCCTAAGTTGCGAGGGTTTTAGCTCCTACCCTTGGTAGGTCATCTGTCACTGTATAACGTGTGGGGAGTAATAGAAAAATATGATTTGTTATTCTAAAAAAAAACTGTATATTTAATTGCCAAATTTTATCTTCCTACATATTTGGGGATTTATTATACTTTCTCAGTTACGTATATTTAACAGGTAATTTTTAAAATTTTGCTTTTAATAATACATTATTATACTTTTAAAAATCCTACAGTACTGAATATATCTATACAAAAAAAATAAAAATTGTTGTTGTTTAATTTAATAAGTCAGGAAAAAAATCATTTTTCATAAATTATTTTTACTTTGTGGCAAAAATACACATCACTAATACCTAGTGCTCTGTTGTAATCTTTACGACTGACATTTTCATACCAAGATTTTGTGTTCACTTAAAGTGAAATATTTTTAATATTGATATTTTTGCATCATATAATTGATGAAAATGATAAGTGCTAATTTTGAAGAAACATTACCTTCATCTTCCAGTATGAATAGTTGTGAAAATTATGAAGTTATAAAAGTAAAAAAAACTGTGAAAGAATTATTAAAATCACGCATTTTTCTTGGTAATTATGTAGAAAGAAGATTATTAAACCAGTGTTCTAGTTATCGGGATATAATACACTTAAGCCCTGCTGAATTTGAACTTAAGAAAGATTTATTAGAAGCTGAAATGAAGCTACACAGTGTTTTTTGCGGTAAGACTTGGATTGGCATAACAACTGCAGAAATACTAGGGGACGCTAACGGGATGTGTATTTGGACGGAAATTGAAAATCAACCTTTCGGAATGTTCTGGTTTCAAATAAAAAGTATCAAGTTCAGAGGAAATGAAGTTATATTAACAGTAAAATGTATAAGGCACATATCTGATATTTACTTAGAACTAGAGCCATTATTCATGAAATCGCCGAAAAGGAATGTTGAATGTAATAAAAACAAACTTGATGATAGTATAACATTACTTAATGAATCATGCAAACAAACACTACAAAATATTAAAGGTGCTTTATCAATAAAGAACATGAAAGAATTTTTTACATTTTTGTTTGCATTTATTATTGCTTTTTTTACAGGAAGTACAACTTTCGTAAATTTTTTAGGGAATTTTATATTGGCGTTCATTAGAGAAGTTTCAATTCTGGTAAAAAATTCAACTCCAATGTTCTTAGGTATTTTAGATTTTTTCGGAAAAATTGTTGGTGGTTTTTATATTCTTATAGCTATGTTTTTTAAGCCCAACACACCAGAAAGAAATAATAGAAGAACACTCTCATATATCAATCCACAACATCAATATAACCAATACAACAGTAAAGATTTTGATTAATTTATATATAGAAAAAGTATTTAATACATTTACACCTACACCAATTAATGTGTTTTTCCCTGTGGGCCAGCAAGCAAATTTAACGAAAAGGTTAGGGAGCAATTCATACTGACAAAAGTATTGTTAAACAAATTCATATAACAATATGATCCATATTTTAAAAGTGTAATTACACCTATTATTTTAAGGTATTTCCTATTGAATAAATACAAATTATTATAGTAAATGTACTTATCTCCTGATAAGACCTTAGTGTGACCCACCAGTGGGATAGACTGGTGTCAATGTGTTAAAATCTAATTTGATAAAGTTGAGATATGGAAATTTGTTTTTGACATATATTTGTATATCCTTTAAAGCAGAAAACAAAATTAGTTTTTGAACAACTCTATATAATAAACTACATAATGTGATATATTATTTTTTATATATATATATATCTAGTGTGTTCATTTTACATTTGGACATATTTTTAGTTTTATGTATTCCTAATTCTTGCATTTTGTATACACAGCTTGGGAAACTAATGTTAGCAACATTAGTTGCATTTGTTTTACTTCAATACATCAAGTAATATTACATAAGGTAAGAATTTGGCTATTCTTAAAAAGGCATTAAAATATTTTCTATGTTTACAGTACACTGTAATTATTATAATCATGTAACTTATTACAAAGATTAAATAATGAGTATTAGCCCTCCAACCATAAGTCAATGTGGAATTCGCGCTATGCCTGTTTTGTAATATCTTGGCGAGCTACGCTATTATCACGTTGCATCAATATCTAGGCGTTCATATATGGGGATGCGGTTATTACCTTTTTAATATGTTTTGAATCGGACATAAAGTATGTGAGAGAAATATCAACCAATGATAATGGCTAGCCTTTGCTGATGCCTGTTAAAATATGCCCAGGGTAAGATAGATAAGCATGTGCAACTATAAATGTGTTTTATTGATATTCATTTATATTTACTTTGAATAATTTAACTTATACTGTTAAAAAAATTGTTTTACTTATTTTATATAGAGGTATTGAAACCGTTGATTTTATAATTTGTTGTTGTTTGTTTATTCTAATGATTTAGAAATGTAGTTAAAACATGTTTTATGTAGAACCTGAACCTGAATAGATTTTAAAATGATATTGGTGAAATAACTTAAAATAATAAATGAAATCTCGTATCCAAAACCTACTGTGTAGTCATATTTATTATAGAAGAGTAATATAATACAATTGCATTTTGTTGTTTATATAACTTATAAAGAGATAAGCCTACTACAGTAAGTAAAATTGAGGTATTAAAGATTAATCTCTAAATTTATTATAATAGGGGACTACAAAGAAAAATGATGATTTTTGTAAAATATTGTTTATTTAATTTATGACCTAAGTAAATAATTTCACCATCTGTATATGAAGGAATACTACAATGTGATACTGTTTTTTTAATTTAATAAATCCTTTTCTTTTTTCATAGATTTTGTATTTTCATTTGATGGAACAACTATTATTTGTCTCTTTGTTTCTAGAAGATTTATTACTTATATAATTTTTTTTATAGTGAATGTTGCAGCTTATGTAACAATGGACACAATACTTACTTCTATATACTTCTTTTATGTCGTTTACTATAGGAAAATCATACATGTTATCTGCAAAAAAGATGGTGTCATAAACATCTTTTTAAATAATCATAACATCTATTTTAAAAGGAAATACCTTTTTCCATAGGTACATGTGAGATATTTTCATTTTTTAATTTAATTTTTCGTGGTTTCCTTCTTGGACAGAATTCATCGACTTGAACAAATGCAGGTTTCATTTTATTGGGCTTAAATAAAGTTTTCATTTTATTTTACAAATTATATTTTAAATAGAAATTCTTAAAATTAGATATTCCTCACTCATTGTTCTTATCATTTAATTTTACAGAACAGATCGTTATTAATATTTCCTACATATTGTACTTTTTTTTGTACCCATCAAAATGCGTTTTATCCTGAATTTTTTATTATTTTCGTCATAATGTAATTGATAATAACAATGTAATGTAATAAAAATTATAATTTTATAGTTATTTACCTGCAATGTTGTTGATATCACTTACCGTCATCCATTTATATTCTCGACCACGATCAAATTTTGTTAATCAACTATAATTGGCAATGGTTGGAGTCAAAACCTAGCTATTTGCTATTTTTTGGTTTTACGCGGGAAAAATACTTTGGACCTCTATTTAAATCCTTGCGATATTGTTTTCTGGCAAACTGGACTTTCATCCACGACCTTGTGTTTGCTGCACTATGCGACTTTTTCAGCAAGACACCGGGTCTTCCAAATTGTCATCTCACTCGTGAAACGGAATCTTTCGCGAACTCACAAACCATGGGGGGCTAAGACAACAGGCACAGGAAAGTAGACCCCAAAGGGCAGCACTGTATTATTAGCTAGCCTTGTAGGCTCCACTTAGCTTCGCAGTGGGTGGTTAAGTCAAGCTTACCGAGCCTTATTGCCTCGACAATAGAACTTCAAGGATGACTACTAGCCTATTTCTCAAAAGTGTTTAAGACTATTGAATGAATATTATTGTAGTGTTTACCTCTGTGGCGGTGCTTTTTACAGTCACTTTGTTATTCAGAATAAATGAATTGTTTTTGAGCATACTCTTCGAAATAACATTCTTTAAAAGACTAGTTGTAATTATATTAATTTCGCTACTGTCATATTCTTTTAAAAATTTTTTTAAAACTTTTACTAAATCTGGCAAGTACGGTTTAAGCTCCATTTTACCACGATCTTGTTTAGTCAGGTTACAGAGTAGCTCGAGATTCAATAACAATTCTTCCAAAGATATTGGACTCCGACGTTTCGCCAAATTTAATAGAGTTATTACTCCTATACCTAAAACAGCAATCATTAAAGAATCCTTACAATAACATTTGGTCGTACTGTTAAAAACTTTCGAAAGCGTACGTACATAACTAAATTCCGGAAAAATGATTATTTAAATACTGTCACTATAATTTTTACTTAATGTGTCTAATTTGTATACTCTGGTATTACTTTTGATCGTTTTATAACGCATGTATTAACTTCTTTATTGATTTTTTGATCATTGCAACCATTTGCTTCTAAACAAAATTTATTTTGATATCTTTCATTAAATCTCTTTTCATTACCTTTGTTTATAGGCTTGCAATAGTATGATATACTGATATTTTGGGAAAAATGTCGTTGTAGTAAATCTAAAGTAGAATTTAGTGGCTCTACAGTGACACAGTTAAATTGATTAGAGTACTTCTTTAACGCGTATTTTATATCGAACGTTATTTTAGAGTTATAATTTAGGTAACGCTTTCCTTCTTCGGTTCTTGCAATTTTATGTAATATTTGTGCAGTCATAACCTGTCACAAACAAATATTTTTTATCATGTATTAAAACAAACCAGTACTATACATTGAAAAATATGTTTAAAAAATATAAAGTACATTAACCTTTTGCACTCCACACAAAATTTCATATCACCCACCAGCAACTCCGTGGCATTTTTTATAAACAGTAAAAATTAAAAGATTTATTTTTTAAAAAAAATATATAAATGCGTGAACATATATAAGATTATTTTTATATATTTTATTAGATACATATTTATATTTCTGTTATGTTACATTAAAAAAAAGTTTAATTTTCGCTCTTAAATTCTTTCATAGTATGCTATCTATGAAAATAATCTCCCACATGCATCCTTGGTTTATTTGTACAGGTATCGCAATAATGAGTAACACGTCTTTCACCTTCAAATTAACAAAATTGTCACTAACGAGTTCAAAATCTAATTCACTCTCACTACTTTCAAAATCCTTAAATTTCATTTTATTGTTTATTTGAAACCAATATTTTTAATAATAGTTTTATACACAAAGTAAAGAAAACTGCGTCACTTATTGCAGAAAAATATTTAAAAAGAATGTGCGGGTAGTGCCCTAATTTGTATAAATTGTCCCTGATTGAATAATATGGGGTGAATCCCCAAAAAATGTTTATTTGTTATTCATGTCACCGTATAGGTGTCAGTAGAGTGCAAAAGGTTAAACATAATTTAGCTATTTTTTAGGCGCAATGCGACCGAAAGAGACTCACAACCACACACAGAGACTCTTTTTTGAATCATGGGTTATAAAATGTACCTGAGTCATCTGATCTCCGTAATTTTTTAATTTACGCGTCTTAATTAATAACAATGCCACGATAGAATTTTCTTCGAACACATTGCATATATCCGCGTAGACGCAACCTTGAATTACATCAGATTTTTCACTTAATGTACATTCCGATAAGCCCTGCGAATAATTTACAATCATATAAGCGAGTAGTAGCATAAAAAATAGTTTTTTAAATATGCCGATAGACGAACTAACACTTGACCTCAATTTCACATCATGTTAAGTGACAATGAGGTCGTAGGTGGTAAGTCGTGCTCGCCCAGAATACTCAGGTTTTCACATGTATGACTGGTCGCAACGTAGCAACCCTGTTATGGCGATAGGTTGACATTGATGATGGTAATTAGGGGTCGAAAAAACCGTACCACCATCCAAACTCCTATACTCACATAGCCCCAGAATTGAACCCGGAACGTCTCTGTTAAAGGCAAGTGGTTATTCACTAAACCAGTGAGGCTGTCAAAAAACTGTAGTTATGCATGGATTAGCTATTTTAAATACTAACTAACGATCTTTTATGTAAAGGCGATGACTGCAATATGGCTTTATATAATCATCATGAGCATCATATAATGAGCAACTCATTGTTACAAACAAAATTACTATACCACCATTTAGATCAGTCCTCATTTAAAAAAAATACATCGTTTTTTATAAACCTCCATGCCCGTTAAAATGAAATACGATTGACGTCTATACCAAATTTCACACGTACCAACAGTATAATTTAACTTTTTTTAAGTATACATACTTCATTTAAAAATGTAAGCGCATTTGGGGTGTATCCATCTCCCATGTATAGAAATTTCTTCAGTATACGCATGTTTTTTATAATTTCGCCGTTGTCACACGTCGAGTGTTTAACATTTTCATTAAACAAAAGTATAAAATCATTGTAATCTGGATTATTCAGGCATTGACACTTCCTTGTAAGCCTGTTGTAAATAGTACATTCTCCATCTTTATCCTATTATATTTAAAATATTATTAGTAAAAAAAAGGCATTAACATTTTAATATTGCTGTAATTTTCCATCTTGAATAATGTATGATATATGATACTTTGTTATTGTTAGAGCATAGAGTGTAGTTAGTGTTTGTAACACTTTTTTTCAATTAAATGCAAAAATCATTTGTTTTACATTTAAATACAATAAAAGCTCATTAAATTGAATGTCACATAGATTGATAATAAATATTGTCTATGACCAAGGGCAAGTATCCGTGAGTATATTATTTTTTATCAACAAGTAATGCAACTGAATTGATATCAAATCGAGCTCAGGACTTTATATAAAATATTGAAATACGCGTCAGAATTTCATTATCTAGGCAGAAATACTGCTCGTTCGTTCTATTGTGACACGACTATGAGGTCTAGGTGAGTCATGAGCGGTTAATAAGCAATTTATTTGCCCGATATCTTTATTAGAATCACGATACCAGATATACAGAAACCCGTTAAATCAACTACACCTTTTTTTTTTACCACGAGGGTATAAAAACATCAACATGCCTCTAGATTATTTTGTTTCGAGTTTCAAGAGCGATTTAACCTTTAAATGCATGATGACGTATACATCAGTGTTTTCTTCCTTACATAATTTGTTAACGATATCTCAAACACAGTATTTTTTACTTTTTATAGGTGCTAAAAATATCTATTTCATTTTTAGAACGCAAGCTTTCATGATATGGCAGTTTTTAAATGACAAAATTTGACAGCTTTGGACAAGAAAAACTTTCAGATACACTCTGGCGGTAAAATTGAAATATAATGTTAGTAGATAATAAATACTATTATTACGTGCTAAAAGTGATTTACGATAGGATAAAGGCAAGGAGAAAACTTTACATTTTTTTTTAGAATACAATAACAGGTTTTGTAAATATCACCGATAAAATTATGATGTAGAAATACATCAGTATCCAAAACAGGCAAGAAATATTTAACTGTAGGTATAAAATAAATTCTTAGTTTTTTTACTTATTTGTTATATATGTAATTTATTCATTCGAATTTTATAATTATTATTATTTTTGACTAATTTGTCGTATCTATATACCTTCGTAATTTATTCATACAAATTTTACAATTATTTTTCCAGAATATCCCGTAAAGTGACAGATAGAGACAGAACAACTTCTAGCAGCGTTAGAAGATGGAAATATTTGTGGTGATGGCTTGGAAGATGAAGAAAACTTTTTCGCTAACGCCAGAGAAGTAATTCGAGAATTGGAAGACGAGAATGTACAGGATCTTAAAGATCCTATCTATAGTGATTCACTACTGGTTGAAGATTTTCCTGGCTTATCAAGTCAATTTATTATTTCATTACCATGCAAGAAGGTCATGAACATTATGTAGAGTTTGATAAAAGAAATCTCATTTGGAAAAAAGACAGTTTGTTGTATGACGAATCAAAAATAATTCACCAACCAAGCACATACGGCTCTGCTATAACTGAACTTGATACACCATATAAATGGTTTTTGTAATACCTCGCACCTGAGTTTCTTAAATAAATTGTTGATAAAAGCAATTAATATTCAGTGCAAAAAAAAACTTTTAATATCTTATACTATTACTTTTGGGGAGATAAAAAAAATCATAGGAATTCTTTTCTTTATGTCAGCGGAGTATTCTCCTAGTGTACGCTCATACTGGCATTCCAAGTTTGAGTACGATCCTGTAAAGAGCGCAATGCCGGTAAATCGGTTCGAAATTATTAGGAGGTACTTACATTTCAACGACAATAATAAACATCTTCGGCGATACCATTCCGATCACGATCGCCTTCATAAGATTCGGCCTGTAATAGAACAACTAAATACGACATTTTCATCGGTTGCAATAGACCAACGACTATTCATAGATGAGCAGATATATTCAACTAAAATTGCACATTTTCTAAAGCAGTATTTACCTAACAAGCCTCACAAGCGGGGTTATAAACTTTTTGTATTCTGCAATCTTATGAGGAATGTTTACAGATTTGAGGTCTCTTGTGGGCAAGAAGATAAAAAAGACCGCTGAACCTGATCTCGGTATAATAAATAACGTCGTTCTTCGTTTGGCGAGAGTTATAATATGTATCGAAGAATACAAGGATGAACAATTGTATTCTTCGATAATTTTTACACATTACCACACACACTGCCTTTGGTAAATTATTTAAATAAACAAGGTATACAATGTATCGGAACTATTCAGCAAAACAGGCTTCCGAATTATCGACTCCATGACAAAAAGGAACTTATAAAAACTTCTGTTCCGAGAGGTACATATGAGGAACGCGTTTCCCATTCAGGTGGAGTAGGCTTTTCGGCTACTGTTGGGAAAGACAATAAAGTCGTTAATGTTCGAAAAGTATCAAAATACGATAAGAGGGCTAAACAAAAAATTGAAATCCCTTGTCTCAAAATTGTGCAAGAGTGCAATATGCATATGGGCGGAGTCTATCTGATGGATTGCTTTTTAGGATGTTATCAGATTCGAATAAAGAGCCGAAAATGGACATTTACGCTTGTTTTATCATCTACTGGACCTCACTACAATCAACTCTGGGTTCTTATGAAAAAAAAATCTAATTGCTAAAGGTGTATCAAAAAAACAACTGCCTAATCTTAAGAAGTTTCGTAATTGTTTGGCTGACACACTTTGTAATATAGGTATGTCTGGTAGTAGTAAAAGAAGGCGCCCTAGTACTTCCTCTCTAGAATGCGAGCTTCAAATAAAAAAGCAAAAAGGTACGCAACATCCGCTCCCATCGAAAGATGTGCGCGTAGATGGATTCGAACATTGGCCTGTGTTTGCCAATCGATTACGTTGCAAGATGACCAATTGCAAGGACACCACACAGTGGTTGTGTACCAAATGTAATGTACCGTTGTGTCTAAATCAGAGAAATAACTGTTTAGAAGATTTTCATTCACTGCAGTAAGCCTAATTCCAAGACAATCGTTCATAGAATAGTACATAAGCTAAATTTAAAATAGTAACTGTAATGGATACTGATGTAGATCTATATCAGTAATTTTTTTATAAAAATATTTTTTTCTTTATTTTTCCCTCATCTATGTTTAATTATCTACATGGTTCAATTTATAGCATTTTAAAAGAAAAAATCATGCATTAAAAGGTTAAACTAACCTATTTCATTTTGTTACGATCGTATAACATCCTTTTTTTGTAAAAATGCAATGTCATTTTTTGTATAAATACATAAAAAAAATTAGTCTATTAGCATCATTGGAAATTAAGATCAAGTGTTAGGTCACTGGTGATAGATTTTTTAGATTATGTTAAGGAAAAATAAAAGGCGCTCTCGAACGCTTACGTGTGGTTGTATAGGTTTAACAGGAATTCTTGTGGGCTCATTTTCTTCGTTATTAGCCTGTTGTGTTTGTAAAATTTTTTCCAATAAACATAACAATTTTCTAGTACTCTCTTTCAAATCATGTAATTTGTTCTAAAAGAAAAGTTATTAATATTAGTAAACATAGATAATATTAGAAACATTAGTAAACGTAAAGTATTGTTTTTGTACCTGATTATTTGGTTCAGCTGATTGTTTAATAGCACCAGATCCTTCGTTGTCCAGAGTTGAACAGACGTTGTTTTCATTACTTGAACGTAAAATATTTGCGTGGCCTTCATTAGGATCATATTCAATATTATTATGATCATCTTTTACATTTTTTTCTACATCCTTTTCGTTAAATAATAAATTACTCTGATTAAACAATGTTTGTACTTGACTTTTTTTGTTTTCTATTTCGTTTTTTTCCATTTCTAGAAGTATTTCATACCAGAACTAACGTATTATCATTTTAGTAAGCGGTCTTTGCAATATCTTTTAAACTAGAAAATTGTTATGTACATTTGTATGATTTTTTATTATTTTATGTTGATTTAAAGATATGCTCATAAAACATATTCTTAATTTTTGGGACTATTCGCGAATGTCTTGTCACATAAATATGTCATCTTTGTTTCAAATAGCAAAATTAATTACATTATCTAAAATATTACATAAAGTGATAAATGTTATTTTCTTTAAATGAAGTCATTTTTTTTTAAATAAGGTCACTAAGTAGAAGTTTTTTAAATCATACTTGATAGACATCGATTTGCTCACCCTTCACTGTTTTATAGGTGCTCCCGCTATGGAAAAGAGATAGCGCAATTCCTAGCAGCACGCTGACTCATGCATTAACTAAAAATAAAACAATAATTTTTAACTAATGAAATAGTGATAATTTTGCATGGTTTTACAGAAGATATGAAACAAAAGATCATCTCACTGCACACCGGCATCACAAACAAGTATTCTTTTGAAAAATCAAACTTATGATTAATTATACCAAGAAATAAATAATTGTTGAGTACTTAATTTAAAAGTATAATCTTTTATTAAAAAAAATAATTTAAGCTTTATACTATGACCGTACCACAGAATATAATAAAATTAAAAAAATGTAGTCTGTTTAGATTCTTAAACTGTTTAGTGTTTTTTTTTGTTTTCAAAAATTTTTTGTCATACTCATACATATGTCAAAAATCTATGATTTACATTGTAACGACCATCTATGTATACAGCAAATATTATATACCAATATTTTTACTGGATGAACTTTTACTATTTTTGATCTTATTTGACAACTAGTCAACCATTTTAAAGTAAACATTTATAAAATGTTTGATGCTTTTATTTGATTAATATTAGTTTAAATAAATGTGACGCTATGAGTAAATTTAAAAATAAAGTTCATTATGAATCACCTTGTGATTCCGATAATGATTGGACTGATTCTACCGGTGAATCTAAGTATTCAGATTCTGATAGGTAATTAAATAAATGTTTAGCATTATAATATTTAAAAAGATTTTTTAATTTTATGTAAATTTTAGCTCTGTTCCTGAATGGGATTCTGACATCGGAGAAGATGGGGAATTGGTTTTTATCAAAATAAAAAATGATATCGGCAATGATGAAAATAACATTCCTTTATTAGAAAATTGCGAGACTTTTAAGTTGAGAAGTGATTTCAAAAGGGTCTCTACAAGAAGATCTACTAAAGGTCTGAACATTGCTTAATCACTAATTTAATATTACAATAATTAACTTTTAACTTATTCATGGTGCTTTAGAATATATAGATGTATATATCATCTTTATAAAAATTTCTTAAACAATTTACACTTTTAAGTATCTACTGAATTTTCTTCTTAAGGTCTAACTTAATTATAAAATTTTTGCATATCTTGGTCAGATTATAACATTGTTATTTATAGTTAATGACATTATTCAAATTTTGGTTAAGTAATAAATAAATATGTATAAAATAAATTAGAGTAATAAAATTTTTAATAGGTATAAGAATTGAAAGTGTTAATTGTGCATATTTATGAGATAGATGCTAGAAGGTGTAGGATTTTATAAATTTTATTTTCTTTTTGTTTACATATATCTTTTATTCTGTTGGTTCAGGTAGAATATTCAAAGCATTAAAAAATCGCAGAGCAAAAGATGATAATGGTAGTGGGAAGTGTAAAGCACAAGGTCTTCCAGCAGTCAGTATTAACAGAAACTTTTTCGAAGATAATAACAAGTTGGTTATAATTCAGGTAGGTAAACAATATAATTTATGTAATTTTTAACATCAAATCTTAACCTAGTAAGCAGATGTTAATGAATGTCAAAAAAATATTAAAAAATGAATATCTTGGACTTTTTACACATAGTACTCTGATCCCCAGATAGGTAGCCAAGCAGTACCTGTAGTATGGGTTAGAGTATGATGTACATACAATAATATTTTTAAATTTCACTTAAAAATATCTATTAATAACCTTTTCGTATAGAGACACAAACAAGAATGTTTGTCCTGAGTAGGAAATTAATTTGTGATCCCTGGTGTAAGAGGCAGGGTTTCTATTCCATAAGACCAATAGATTGGTCAAAAATAGTTGTAGAAATTATCTCTATCAAGCATTCCACGTAAGAAGGAGACCAGGATAGCCTATGTAATGTTCTTATCAAAGTAGAAAATGCAATATATTTTTTATTACAATGAAGAGAATAAAAAAATATTTTTTACAAAGATTACTCTCATATATGGAATGGTGTCTTAACCTTATTTTTTTGATTAAGGTGATGATGAAAATAACAAATAGGTTAAATAAAATATTATAAAAACATAACAAAATTTTACTCCAAAAATTAATAACTTCCTGTACTGAGACTCCAGTCTTCTCCCATATATAGAGAGAGAGCCAAAGCCATAATTCAACGCAGCAGATGCTACTATTAAAAACAGAAACTCTTCTATAAATCATTAATAATTATGTGTTATATTTTTCAGGTTAGCAAAAACATGATTTTCAACAGTGAGAAGAACTGTCAAATAGAAAAGTTGTTTGGTATAAGTTTAGAGACTCACTCAGATGGGAAAACATTACTTGTTGCAAACTTTTTAATGGAAGCTAAGGCAATATATGTTCCACGAGTAAAAGTAGGATATTATCTTTTAAA
Source organism: Pharmacophagus antenor (assembly GCA_018245475.1). Taxonomy (NCBI): domain Eukaryota; kingdom Metazoa; phylum Arthropoda; class Insecta; order Lepidoptera; family Papilionidae; genus Pharmacophagus; species Pharmacophagus antenor. Next base: position 29,847 of record DWQX01000281.1, on the reverse strand, counting down.
AATTAATGGAATAGAAGTAAACTCGTACAATATTAATAATATTCTTCAAAGAGTTGTAGAAGATGTTGAAAGTCCTAAGTTAACATTCCAAGTAGTCAATGAAAGTTTTAATATTGATCTTGTTAAATTATTGTCTTTAAAAAATTCTCCAGAAAATTGTATTACACAACTATTGAAAGATTCAATGTGTTCAGTCTTATACATATGTTGTAATGATATAGAATATCAGAGTAATGATGACAAAGGTGTTCTTTATTGCTACCCTAGGCCATTTAATCAAAACTTTCTTTACAATACTAGAGGAGCATATGTAACTTTAAAACATTTAACACCTAAATCATTGGGTACTAGTGAACCAATAGTTTCAAGTGTTTTGTACAACAATGTTTTGATCAATGTTACTTACGCATCACATGACAGTGATTTACTACTTTTAGCTGTTCCTAATAAGTATCTAGATTTATTTTCTGCAAAAAAAGTGATTGAGGATATTGTCAATACATTGGAATTCCTTTATAGTTCCTTGAAATCTTCTTTCACGAAGCCTAATAATGTTGATAAATTAGATAGTTTGTTTTCCCGGATATTTGTTCATTTAATATTTGATAATTATAAAAACTTTGCTAAGCGAAATGGAGGTATTAATACACTTTTACTAGAAGACATCTTGGCTTCTCATTTAGTAACTTTACCGTTAGAAGTGAAGGTGCAAGTTGATGATGCAATAACGGAATTAGAAGCAGCAGACTATCGAGAATGGGTCAGTATTATAATTGCAAATATATATATATATTTTACAACTGTTTCTTAAGAATACTTTGGCTTGAATTATAAGAAATCAAAAGATTGAATTTATTATTTCGAAAGAATGAAACATTTTTCCGCCATAAAAGTTATTATGTATATTTTAAATACTAAATAGCGTGTTCAAGCATCATTATATAAAACTAATTAACAAACTGTAAAAATGCACATGAGTGATAAGATTTTTTCAAAATTGGTTGTCCCTAAGTGAATTGTATTACAAAACTTAAATGTAGAGTCAAGATTTCTAGAGATTATATGAACTGATATTTATATATAATTGTATATATCTGCTATTTTAGACAGATGACGTGGAACACTTTCAAAGGCTTTACACGGTAATTGGAGCTTGTTTATATTACTCTGGGCACTTAATAAGCTCCCACTTACGTGATGAAGATTTGATAGAGATCAATGCATTTCTCAAATTTAATGGAATACTGAGACTTAGCACTGAAAAGGAGTTAGAAAAGCTTGTTATGTGGAAAGAAGTGTTTATTAAAGAACATAGAAGTGAAACTAAAAATTTAAAAAATGAGAACAGGTAATTTTTCATTATCACCTTTTTTCCCTTCCTTTCTTTTGTATTTTTTTCTTAATGCACAGTATATATATTTTTTTGTAGTTATTTATTAATATGTATGTATATTTGAAAATTGCCATCTCATTCATCGTTATTACATCCCCCTCTCTCTCTCTCATCTTTATTTATATTGTTATTATTATTTTTATTTTCTATTATTCTTTTTATGCACCCTGTATTTATATTTATCTCTGCTCAACCGTAAGGTAGACTGGCAGAGAATGCCATTTGGCATTAAGTCCACCTCATGTACAAAAGAGAGCATTAAACTTTAAAATAAATTAATAAATAAGTAAATTTTTATTACAATACATTACTTTTTTTTTTATTTAATTCTGTTGCCAATTTTTTTTGTTTTATTTTACTTAGAATCCCCGATGGCAGATGGTTTATTTTAGTTGTAGGTAAAGGACATTTTATATTAGCAACACTTATGGAAGCAGGTGGATGCACGGAAGACGTAAGTACTTTGACTTTAATACAGTATTTCTCAACCTATTTGGTTCATTGTCCCGCTTTTGAGTAAAAAAAAATTCTTTGACCCCTCGACCTATGTTATTTTTATCCAATACCCCCCAAAAGAAAAAAAAAATAAATGCAATGAATTATATTAGCTAATTTTTTTTAAAAGTTGTTGATTGCCCTCCCCTAAATGACAGATTTACCACCTTGTGGGGCCTACGCCCCACCTTGGAAAACACTGACTTAAAATAACTTTTTTATTTGATATAGACTTGATTTTGGATTTCTCTTATTTATAGTTTATTATAACGTAATTTATAATGTCTTAGTTATACTTTCCCTTACATAGATTAGATTTTACAGTAACATTTAAATTTTATTTAACAAATTTACAGTACTTAGCTTATGTAACAATCAATGAATGCAAAGTGGGAAAAGGCAGAGAAAAGGTTAAGATTTTTTTGATAATTGAATTTTAGGACATTATTTTCTGAATTTCTTTAATATGTTATAAACATTTTTGTATTTATGATACAATAGTTTCTTAAATTTACTATTCACAAAAAAATTTCGTTAATTTTATCACTTTTTTTTTAATTAATTATAAGACTTCAAGAAATTTTCAGCTAAGTTAAGATCGGACAAATAATAAAAGCTAAAGGTATTTCTTGATAACTATGACATCAGATTATCTGCCACATTAGTTCTCTCGTGAAATCTGAAGTAATAAATAATTAATGAAAATGTGACAAAAATCCTTAAATTTTGTTTCATGCTATGTTTAACATTTGTTTACATAGGCTGTTGGTGTGACTTCACCTTCTCCATTTTATGTAGAGGAGTGTGAAAGTTGTTTGGAACTTCTTTATGAAGTTGGGCTACATAAATATTTAGCATCCTGGTTTTCTTCCAATACTTTACCTCAAGTGGAAACGTCACCAGAATTCTTAACTAAGTATGGAAGAAAAATGAGGGACAACACTTGTAAGGTTTTTTCTTATATTACTATTAATGTATAACATCTGAGCAATTAATTTAAAAAAATATATATAAATATGAAAACAAAAAAGGACACTGTAATTCTTACTTGTATTTTTTTTTATTTTAATAAGCTTTTTTCAATGTGTTAATGTCAATTTCACTTGATGATAAGTTACAATAAAGCTGTTGATAGCGAAGCGTGCTCACCCAGCATAGTCTGACTATTCTGGGTGAGCATTTCCTTGCATGGTATCAAACCAGCACTTCTGTGTTGCATTGCAAACAGTAAACCACTGGGCCACAGAGGCATTCAACAAAGAATTAATTTAATTTTAATTATTGTGATATTAAAAATGAAATATTTAAAGAGGATGATCTAAGAAGTCATATGGTGATATTCGAAACAATTTCTTAATAAAAATGTTTTGTTTTAGCAGTAAAGTCTGACTCACTTAAAACAACCACACTTAAGCTTTCTAAATCTCAGCCCGACCTGAAACGGCGGCACAACTCATCTGAGCATATCAATATCGCTGCAGGTTCTAGTGATGGCACAATAAATAATTATCATAGCATGAGCCATCACAGTTTGTATAATCAGTGGTATAATGGATTGCAGAAGAATTACAGACATTCAAGTAATTTAGATGTTAGTTATTCAGAAGACTCAAACAGTTTGAAGAGTAATAGGTATGTATTTCTTATTAGAAGATGTCTCATTCTACTATATTTTTATATACAACTAAATTGATTACTTTAATATTTTTAACACAGTTTAATGAAAGGTGAACAACAAATAGGCAGTAGAGTACTTTTTTGTTATGGAATTTTAATTGTATAATTTTTTTTTAAGAATTCAGATTGATTAAAACAAGTTTATCTCTGCTCATATTTCAATTTGCTTTTTATTTTGTTAATTTGGAATGTTCTTTATTTTGTTTGAAGCGAAATAAGCGAAGAGAGAGTGACGGGCAGACGAGCAAACAGGGAGCAAAGAGGTCGCCGCGACTCCTCCGGTTCCGACTCCGACTGGGACAAGCAAGTATGATTTAGAATTCTTTTCTCTTTTTATTCTGCCACAAACAGTCATTTTTACTGCATATGTATGCAAAAACAAATACTTACAAGGAATGTGAAAGTGCGATAAAAAGAAAAAAAAATAACAATTAATTTGTAGGACATATTACAACATTAACATGGGGACAACATTTTTGTAACAGTATTCTTTAACATATCTAATGAGTTATGAAACAAACAAATATTAGAGAAAAATGTATTATAAATATTGATGCAGTATGGGAGGAAACTGTCTTATATACTTTTATCTTTAATTTGACATACTTGTGCATAGTACTTAAAGAGTATTCTGGGCAAGTACATTTTACTATCTATGGCCTCATTATAACTTAACAACATGTTAAATTATGATGAAATGTTAGCATATTGCCGATATTCAATTTACATTTTCAGGATGGAAGTAGGGCAAGTGGCAACATAGACATGACAGATATTAGAAAAAGTTTGTTAAATGAAATAAATAATGTAACTATTCACAGGTAACGTTAAAACATGTTTAATTCTATTTGGAAAACAAAATAAAATACAGCTTATAATTACATTTTCAGAATAACAGCAGGAGAGGAAAATGTATTGTTTCATTTTGTACAGCTTGAATCGGAGAAAGGTATTTTAATAGCTCCCATGAAAACTATTGAAATGCAAGCAAACAATGTTTTATATTCTTTTATTATTAAAACATTTAGAATGGCTACTAAGAATATACACGAATTACTTCAGTATAGCATAAAGTAAGATATATTTTTGTATAACATATCATTTATGCCTGCTTCACCTTTAATACAATTATGAATAATTGTTGTGTCCTACATACATTTGATTTTATTTGATAATTCATATAAATTTTGGTGTAAATTGCCCATATTAGATGAACTTTATACAATCTATATATTTTTGTAATTTTACTCTAATATAAGTCTGTGTGTAATTTTCTTAAATTTTGCAGATTCAAAAAGAACCTTGCTCCTTCCAATCCACTAAATAAAATTCTTGTCGCTGTAAGAGAGTATGGCATGTTGTTTGAAGTACCACAAGATGTGTTAAACCAATGCTGTTTGAATAAAAAGAGTTCTGAGCCGTTTTTATTTTGGGTTGTTGGGTATGTGATTTTTTTTTTGTAAAGAACAGCGCATTATTACCCATAGATAATCATGTATTACTATGTGAGCGGACTCTTAAATTAGTCTTAGTTTTATCATAAATGTATTCACATGTACAAAAATTATGAGTATATATTTGATTGGTGACAAATAAAACATTAAATAGCATACATAATTATATTTCCAATAAAATGACTACAGATCACACACACACGATAAAGGAATAGAGGATGATTATGACTCACCCATATATATTTCAATGATTGTAACCTAATATGTAAATACCTCTACAGATGGATAGTTTTTTCTGCAATTAGTTGGTGTACCAAAAGTTAAGCTTGAATATTAACACATATTTCTTATGGATAGTATTCCGCTTTATGGTTATCTAATCTCTGTGAAATGTCCAAACCAATAAACCAGTACTAAAATAGTTACTTATTCCATCTTCTACATTCATATCTCAAAAGAAGGCTGTAAACCATACACTTCTGTAGTTTCTTCTGTGTAATATTTTTAGTGATTCTGTAGGTAATATTTTTATTAAGTGCCATATGATATGTGTTGACAAAATGTTAACCTTTATAAATTCATAAAATTACACAATGAGTATGATCATTTTCATTATTTGCACAATGAGTTAGGTCTAATGTTATTCAGACAGGTTATTTCCTCTAGGTATACTTAAAAAAATATGTATGTATTTTTTGCATTGTTTGCAGGCGCGTTTTTAGTGAACCTGAACCAAGACAGTTGTACTTATGTTATCATGAGTCAATTCCTCAAGATCTTACAGAAGTTGCTCACTTGTTGTCTTATTTAGAATAAAATGGATTTAATGTTTAGAATTGCACATCCCAATAATTAATGATTAATTTAGGTTGTAAATAAAATGGAATCTCTAGCACGTTTCTTATAAGACAATTTTAAAACTTAAATCTGTAACTTTATACATAAGCATTTATATTTTTAATAAAAAATTTCTTTTTTCTCTTGCCTAGTGACATTATAGGAAATGTAATAGACCTGTTACAACTAAAGTTATCCATAACTATTTATAACTAGATATATTAAATGTGCAAATATTTAATGCTACAAAAAATAGATTATAGTTTTATTTCTCCTACAAAATTTCGCTATATTCAATAAATGATGAACTAAGAATAAAATTGAAAAGAGAATGTTTAATGATTAATTATGATATGTAGATCAAAAATTATTATTTACTTGCAAATGATAAAAATAATACTAAATAGACACATCTATATCTACTAATAAATATTAATTAGGTCTTAGATGATAGGTAAAAATATAAAATGAGATACTGGAATGACACAATCTGTATCATTGACTACTTTTTCATGAAACAAAATATTTCTCAAAGAAATTTTACAAATGTTATGATTCTCTGTATTTTATTATTTTCCTGTGTTCTTGACATTCAAATTTGCTTGGAATACTATTTGGTTTCATGCGCACTTGTGATACTGTTCCCATAACATGATACTCCATATAGTTTTCCATATTGTTTGGTAACTAAAAAAAGATAGTTTAGTTAATAATATTAAAACCAATTCTCAGGTTTATATTGCTGTTTAATTTCTGTTGTAAAATACTAAATATTTAATGCAATTGTAATTCATTTACGTGAGTTACAAATTTTTAGCTATTAAGCTTACCCTCAACTCACAGGTACATTAAATTAAGAAATAAGGAACAAAAGATTGTGTGTTTTTAATTTCTTACATCAAAATGGTCTTCACAAAAGTACATTCTCGATTTTATTGATAAATTATTAGCGTCTCTCCTTTTAGCAAGTTTTAACCATTTTCTCCGTATTTTTTCTTTGTTTGGGACGAACACGAATAACTTGTCTGGTGTTTTTATACTTGAACTCGTGCACAGAGGTACTATACACATTTTGTAATATGAAAAATGCATTTTATTCAGAAAAGTAATGACTGTCACGCAAACTATTATTGCTTAGCACGGCGTTACGTCATTCAATACCATAGATATCTCTATAAAAACATAATTATTTATATTAAGGACTTTACAACATATTGATTGTATTTTTATTTAATATAGTTATTTATGCTAATAGACCCATTGTAATAATGGTTATAATAAATTTGTTTAAAGTAAAAATAATTTTCATTTAATTGTATCTGCACGTCTTAACTTATTGTTCATCACTAAACATTTAAATTGATTATTTTTTTCCAAGACATGGTTAGTTGCTATATGTATTGTTCTAGTTAAATATTTTTCTGTAATGACATATTCAAAATTACCATTAGAAAAAGATTATTTTACAAATTATTACAATGCCTAAAATCCAAAAAAAAAAATCGATCCGTTATGTACGTTCAGTTATAATCTGCATGTTTAATTTTACTAAGGAGACTGAAACATTTTTTTGTATTAGTATAATATTGGAGGTAAAAAAACTTAAAATATAACGTTATCAATTTAAATATAAAAAAAATATTTCAGTATATATTGTAGGCACATTTGTTACAGATATAATACAATTTATTAAAAAAGTCTGAAAATGGATCATACCATAGACAACTAAGCATCCGTGTTCATAATTTCCGCGTTGTGTAAAGCGTTTCATTATAAAGGGTTTGCGGTCGTACTTTCGATGTATTTTTGGTCGTGCAAAATTATTGATAGTTACTGTTTTTGTTGTTTTAATTCGTTTTGTAAGTTAAGTCGTGGATTTTTAACTGTTTAAATAACGATAGCCAAAATGCAAGCTCAAGCTAACGTACCAGTGCCACAAAACATTACAACACAACCTCAACAAATAGTCGGTGTTCCAGCAAATGCTGTGATTTTAAAAATGTCGGACATGCAGCAAATATCTACAGTGGGTAAGTTACTTTTGCGTCAGTGTAAGTCACTAATGGTGCACGTGTTAATTTCTTGTAATTGTACTAATTTATTTCAAAAATATTTTGAAATCGTATCGATTTACCTATTTTTGCTTTGCATTAGGATTGCTGGAGCTAGCACATCGAGAGTACCAAGCAGGAGATTATGATAGTGCAGAATTGCATTGTATGCAATTATGGCGTCAAGATGGCACCAACACCGGGGTGTTATTGCTCCTGTCTTCAATTCATTTCCAATGCCGCCGATTGGAAAAATCTGCACATTTTTCAACTCTAGCCATCAAACAAAATCCTTTATTGGCTGAAGCATACAGGTAATTTTTTTGAGAGAAATTTATCTCTAAAAATAAAATAAAAGTGGCATTTATCTTGGAGATCATATAAGTATTTTTTTCATTCAGTGGTGATTTTAAGTAAATTTATGCGAATCGTTGGGTTTCCTCTGTTAAAAGTAATGCAGAATAAAGTAGTACTTCTGTCAGTGCCTCCATATAGTTACAAGGAACAAAACGATTTTTTTATCGGAAATACTCTACATTTAAAGATAATATACAAAAGCAGCCTTTCAGAAATCTTTTATTTTATTTCAATAGTCCTAAACGAAGCTATTTTGCAATGGTTATGTATAGACCATGTACATAAAGTGAAAATTAAAGTTGCTTGTTATAACTTTTAGTATGTTACAATTCACTGTGTAACTTAAATAAGCCCTAGTATAAAATGATGTTTTTAACAGGAAATTTTTATAATAATAATAGAATTATTTTTAATATATTGTATATAATAAGTGAAAGAAAATTTAAAACTTAATTATAAGGTTTGATGAAAGTGTATTTTCTGATAGGCCATTATTCAAAATGAAATTTATAAAAAATGTAAAGAAATATTTAAAATATATTTTACAAATAATGTATATACTGATATAATTTATCATAACAAATCTGTCTATCTTGTAGTAATCTAGGCAATGTCTACAAAGAACGTGGGCAATTACAAGAGGCTTTGGAGAACTACAGGCATGCAGTGAGATTGAAGCCAGACTTTATCGATGGCTACATTAACTTGGCTGCAGCTCTTGTGGCAGCTGGAGATATGGAGCAAGCTGTACAAGCCTATGTCACAGCTCTGCAATATAATCCAGTGAGTAAAATTGCTATCTTTATTGATGATTATATCATATTTGACAGTAAATTTTAACAGAAAATAATGAATGACATAATTTTGCTGCAAAACAAGTTTGTTTCTTGTTTCATGATCATTAAAATTGTAGCCCTAGGTGTTTTCGAGGCGTTTCTTATGCGTCACAATGTTCCGCGCGGCATTGCCAATGGTGAGAGGAAAATACATGTTTCATGTATTTTCAGATTAATTGTACGTTTAATTGAACTATATTTGAATGTTAATTTCTATATATTTATATGCTATCAATAAATCACTTACAACAAAATTTATTCGAAAATAATTAGTGTAACCCAATCTTAAAAGTTCCCGAGCGCAAAAGATTAAACTTCCACAATATATACACATTTTAAGTTAATTTTTCGAGTTTATTTTCCCACTGTCGTGATATCGTGGCCGATGTAATTCGGGCCAAAATGTAGAGGATAAAATGTATCGTATTTAAGGAACACTAACATTTAGAACATCATCAACATAAACATGCTCACAAATTAAGACATTAGTAAAGATATAGAAAGTATAAGAGGCATACACAGCATTAAATAAAAAAAATATTGACTAGGAATTTTATTTAAAAAGTATATTTATATCCAGTAGATATCTATACTAGGTTTATATTTGAAATAGAATCCATATAAAAATCACCAAACCCTTACAAGGTTGGGGTGCACCCTACCACTGCCTTGTTACTGAAGTTGTCATTAAGTATAATTATTTGTATAATCCATATAATTTAACCTGTTTTTTTTGTAAAGAAAAACCACTATTAAAAAAATATTACGCTAGTAAAATATTATGGATGCAATTTATAAAAATTTACGTAAACAAGGTGTTTTTTCATTTAAATTTAAATGTAATTTCATATTAATTATAAGTAGATAATAATGCGATTACTTTACTTATGTTTAGCAATATGTTCGTAGTCATGCGACATGCTAGTAAACGCGACGGAAAAATTATCCATAGTAGATAAACGATTACAACCTTGAATGTCGTTAGCTCGCGGAATTGATTTCCTACATAGGCAATTACCTATTGTCTTGTTTGTTATTCTTTACCTGTGATGTCAGTAGAAGCTTGATCTTTACTGAGATACACTTGAATGGTTTTAATAAACCATTTCGTGTATTGTTCTCTTTTTAACCAAAGATAAAAGATCGTGTTTCAAATGAAGATTTCAAAGAGCCTTTATTTCGTTGTTTCTATTGTATGACAGAGACTTATTATATTTCTTGATAATAGCTTAATTTTACTTTACAGTCTTTTTCTCATTTACAATCATCTGATAATAAAATTGGGAATTATGTTACTGTTGTATTATATTTTTAACTTGATCTTGCAGAGTAATTTTTAAAAGATTTTCGTGATTATATCGCATTGTCTTTGAAGACTTTGTGCATAATTTTTACAAACTCCTTGAAGTCGAAAATATTTAGTAAATTTATTTGTACTATAAAAATTAACTCGTAACATATTTCGACAATGTTATTGAATATATTACATTGAAATTTTTTGTAAAATGTTATTGTTGTGTATATTAGACATCTATTTGAAATAATCTATACCAATGCAAACTTGAAATTTTTAATGATTTTTTATGCGCAATTACAGTTAGATATATACAAGAAGTGACGTGGGTCTTTGTCTCTAGACGTAACAAATCTTGATATACTATTTATACAAATAAAATTGGAGTATTTGTTCATAACGTCAAAGTAATATATTTTTACTCGGTTCAAATTAGTTGTCCAAAAATCAGTGGTGTGTGGTCTGTCTATCAAACACGGCTGGGCCGATAATGGGTTTTTAAATATTACAAAGATATATCAAAACAAGTCATAAAATTATTAACAAATTATGTTTCATTATTTTTACTGCATGCTTTTTAATTTGAGAGGTAGACTAGGCTTTGCATAAAAAATTATAAAGTTAAATAAATATACACTCGCACTACGTTTTGCTAGTTTCTGCTAGTATATAAATATAAAATAAATAAAGGGTAGAAATCTTCGCCGCGTCTCAGATTTCACACAAGAAAACTCAAGATGAAAATATTTAAATAGTGGGTCCTACCCGTCATGGAACTTGCGACATTCATTGTATGGCTGGTCCACAAATTGAAAGTGGTCATTGGAAAGAGATGTGCCCAGGATTATTCTAGTAAGGAATCGAGTCGGTATCGATGTGAAACTAAAAGGCACATATCTTCCAGTTAAGGAAGCTCAGTCTGCGAAATATATTCTTAATTAAAGAATCTGAAATTTATGGCGATAGTGTAAATTATATTATAAATATTATTTGTGATTATACATTCTATACAATATTGTAGCGAAAGACCTATAATACGTAGGAGCAATATATTAGATTGTATATGAACAAAATATTAAGTTATGTTTGATATTGTTCTAGGAACTTTACTGTGTCAGAAGTGATTTGGGCAATTTGCTTAAGGCCCTTGGACGTCTCGACGAGGCAAAGGTAAATATAATCTTGTGTTGTGCTTTCTTGTTTGCCCTGAAGCTAACAGGAATCTAAGACTGTTCTCTTTGTGCGGAAATAAATCGGCGTACTCTCTGTTTCGTCAGCGTAAACTGCTATTGCGTAGCTCTTTGTACTCTGATTATAGCATTGCGTACCTTTATAATGGTTTCAACATTATAGTTTCACTCGATGTTTACATATAGAGTATGTTGCAAATTGATGGCGCGTTTGTTTAAACCATTATTATGTTTGTGAGAACAAATTGGTGAATGACGCACGCATGCTTTTTTAACAATGAATTTTGTTTATCAATTTGTTCCATATTAGGTTAACACAGTCACAAAACACTAAAGTGTCTACTTAATATCATCTTTAATATTTTGTGACAGCGTCATGCGTATTAAAATGTGTAATTTTCCACACTACATAACATTATTCTATTTATTATCTTTACTTTTCAGATTATATGTTTTATTTTTAAGAAATTTGCAATTTGTAACGTCGTGTGGAAGATTGAAGTCTAAAGAGAGAGTATGCTGGTAGTAGTGGATGAATAAATATTTTTTAATTGAAAATGTCCTGTTTCCTTCAACACTTCACTTAGTTAATCTAATCCTTATGCTTGTAGTGATTTCTTACTATACATTTTAACAGAGGATCAGAAGGGTCAAGTAGTATGTTATATATTCCTTTAGGGAAGTGACGTAGTGTATATTATGTTTATTTGTACGATATATGATTTTATCATTCACATCATGCCTGTCGTTACACTCTGCTCGAAGACAGCGTGAGTCTGGCAGTGATCCTCTCGATTCATATACATTTATTTGCAATGTACAATACAACTATGACGAGAATTGGGTGAAATAGTTTGACCAAAAATCAACTAATTCTGTTATATTTTCACAAGGTGTTGTCTGGTAAGACAGTAGGTGTGACCGGTGCTGTTTGTAGCTGGGTAACGGTTGGTACATCAGTCGCTATCCCGCCATGATGACAACGTACTGTGCCCCGAAGGTAAAGTGTAAAAGGTTTGCAAGAAATTGTTTTGGACAGGATATCGGATACATCTCGTGCACATTGTTCTCTCATTGTCGTGACCATCCTCTCTCATCGGTTAGGAAGTGGAAGCGTTTGTCGGTCGTTTCTCTTAAACATCACATCTATTTATCTTTGTCTTCTAACCATAACTCGTCGTTTGCATTTCCTACTGATGTCTGTTGCTCTCGGCGTAGCGTAACGTAGGGTGCATTTGGCGTAATACCATAAGCAAATGTTGTTTGGTGCTCGGTTGCCTCCATCTGTAATTCGGCATCCGGTCACCACTCATGGCCCTGGTGTAATTTTTTTTTATGGCGTAATGTTCTCTCATTATCTCATCATTCATCAATGTGGTAATTGTAAATTTATCCAGTAATAACATGCAGTTTTTCCCTGTGTATAGGCATGTTACTTGAAAGCAATCGAAACGAGGCCTGATTTTGCAGTGGCTTGGAGTAACTTGGGATGCGTTTTTAACGCACAAAGTGAAATCTGGTTGGCAATTCATCATTTTGAAAAAGCTGTAGCATTAGACCCAAATTTTTTGGATGCATACATCAATCTTGGCAATGTCCTGAAAGAAGCTAGAATTTTTGACAGGTACGGTTTACAATGAAATACAATGAAAATTTTTGTCTCTTTTTATTATTATTATTTTTAATTTTAATAAAACTACCGAATATACATCAGAAATACACAAATATGCACTTTTTACTTCAACAGGGCAGTTGCTGCTTATTTACGAGCTTTGAATCTTTCACCAAATAACGCCGTTGTTCACGGTAATTTGGCGTGCGTATATTATGAACAAGGGCTCATTGATTTAGCAATTGATACATATAGGAGAGCTATAGAATTGCAACCAAATTTCCCAGATGCGTATTGTAACTTGGCTAATGCTTTGAAAGAAAAAGGACAAGTCGCCGATGCAGAGGAATGTTATAACACAGCCTTACGCCTTTGTCCCTCTCACGCCGACTCGCTGAACAACTTAGCTAACATCAAACGAGAACAAGGATACATAGAAGAAGCTACCAGGCTTTATTTAAAGGCTTTAGAGGTATTCCCGGAATTTGCTGCGGCACATAGCAACTTGGCGTCTGTGCTACAGCAACAAGGCAAGCTAAATGAAGCACTTATGCATTATAAAGAGGCTATTAGGATTCAGCCAACTTTTGCTGATGCATACAGTAATATGGGCAACACCCTTAAAGAAATGCAAGACGTAGCTGGAGCTTTGCAGTGTTATACACGAGCTATACAAATCAACCCAGCTTTCGCCGACGCGCATAGCAATCTTGCCAGTATACACAAAGACTCTGGAAATATCCCAGAAGCGATACAATCTTACAGGACAGCATTAAAACTGAAGCCTGATTTCCCTGATGCGTATTGTAATTTGGCGCACTGTCTGCAAATCGTTTGCGATTGGACTGATTATGAAGCAAGGATGAAGAAACTAGTTAGTATTGTGGCAGAACAACTGGATAAGAACAGGCTGCCGTCAGTTCATCCACATCATTCTATGCTGTACCCATTGACACATGAGTTCCGCAAAGCGATTGCCGCCCGTCATGCCAATCTGTGTCTCGAGAAAGTTCAGGTCCTCCATAAGGCTCAATATAAATTCGGTCGTGAATTGCAGGGACGTCTGCGCATCGGGTATGTGAGCAGTGACTTTGGCAACCATCCTACTTCACATTTGATGCAATCTGTGCCCGGACTACACGATCGTTCTAAAGTGGAAATCTTCTGTTACGCTCTGAGCCCTGACGATGGTACAACCTTCCGATCTAAGATCGCTAGGGAGGCAGAGCATTTCATTGATTTATCGCAAGTTCCTTGCAATGGTAAAGCTGCTGACAAAATATACGCAGATGGCATTCATATCTTGGTAAATATGAATGGATACACAAAGGGAGCACGCAATGAAATTTTCGCTTTACGACCAGCTCCTGTACAAGTTATGTGGCTCGGGTACCCGGGAACCAGTGGCGCAAGTTATATGGATTATCTTGTTACCGACGCAGTCACTTCTCCTTTGGAATTAGCTAGCCAATATAGCGAGAAACTGGCATACATGCCTCACACTTACTTTGTTGGAGATCACAAACAAATGTTCCCACATCTGCAAGAAAGACTGATCGTTTGCGACAAAGTGAAATCGCACAACAGCTTGGGCAGTTTAGCTGATAACGTAGCTGTTATAAACGCAACCGATTTGTCACCACTAGTGGAGAATACCGATATTAAGGAAATTAAGGAGGTCGTACGTGCAGCTAGACCCGTAGAGATTTCACTGAAAGTTGCCGAGTTGCCAACAACCACGCCCATTGAAACCATGATCGCTTCAGGACAAGTACAGGTCAGCAATTTAATTTTATTAATTAATTACGTAATAATTTTGTGTAAGTTCTATTTAAAAATTGATGATTAAATTTCTTTTTATTTACATGATCACAGACTAGATATGAATGAATGAATTATGTTGAATCTTCAAGGTTGCTTTTTTTACTGTTTATTTAAGCTATTGGTGTATTGCCCATCATTATAATGATTATAATTTCAGACTAAAGTTGGAGAATATAATGTTAAATTTTATGATTAATTTTGTTACTGTTCGCTTAATAGTTTTTATTTTCTTGCAGACGTCGGTTAATGGAGTAATATTACAAAACGGTTTAGCCACAACACAAACGAATAATAAGGCTGCAACCGGTGAAGAGGTACCACAGTCGATTGTAATCACAACCCGCCAACAGTACGGCTTACCTGACGACGCCGTTGTGTACTGTAATTTCAATCAGCTCTACAAAATTGATCCACTGACACTGCACATGTGGGTGTACATACTTAAACATGTACCCAACAGTGTGCTGTGGCTTCTGAGGTTCCCTGCTGTTGGTGAGCCCAATTTGCAGTCCACTGCACAACAATTAGGTAAGATAACGATTTTAAACTTTCACTATCTATATACATTATAATTTAAAAAATTTCTGGTCTATATCGCGTAAATATTCACAAGATACGATACCTAATATTCCTCGACGACCTTGTGAATATTTACGCTGTATAGACTAGAAAATGCTTAAATTATAATAAGGTAGGATTCTGCTTCATGTATCGATTTTTATACTTGACCTACAGTCCAAAGAGAAGGTTGTATGGGTGTAACATGTGTATCCGTCCATGTGGCATTGTTACTTTTAAACAGCTAAAATCAATTACATTTAGCTTTTTTTTAGAAGACGACTCAATCGAAATGAAAGTATATCTAGCTATAAATGATCTGCGATGATTATCATCTCTTTTAGTGTTTAAAGTCAACAATTTCGTGTTTCAAAGGTCTTCCACCTGGTCGCATAATATTTTCCAATGTGGCCGCGAAAGAAGAACATGTACGCCGCGGTCAGCTCGCGGACGTGTGTTTGGACACACCGCTATGCAACGGACACACGACAAGCATGGACATCTTGTGGACAGGAACGCCAGTAGTGACTTTACCCGGAGAGACTCTAGCATCCAGGTACAATATCAGGAGCTAAAAGTAACATTCACATCATTGTATTTTGCTAAACATATTCAATGTTTTATGCCCTTTCTTGGTTTATAACACAAGGTAGCTAAAGTTAGTAAATTTGTTTTGATATTTATTTGATCATATTGCAACAACTTACAGAGTGGCAGCATCTCAGCTGAATACTCTTGGTTGTCCAGAGCTTATTGCAAGAACGAGACAGGAGTATCAAGATATAGCTGTAAGATTAGGCACAGACAAGGAATAGTAAGTATAAAATTAAATTATAGATGCACTGGTTGTTAGGATTTTTAGGATTACTCTTGTTATTATCTTGTTTACTAATGTAATTTGTTGGAGAGTTATATCGAAAAACCATATTAGATAAACGTTTAAAATTAATATAAATTTCATTATAGATCAAGATCTTATTATAAAATTTAGAAGTATTAAATAATTTTTAAACTCATGTTCAGGCATACTTATTATGTATCGCGTGTGAAATGTAAACGGTCTGTTTTCAGTTTAAAAGCGATTCGCGCTAAAGTATGGGCGGCAAGGACGGAGAGTCCACTGTTCGATTGTAAAGCGTACGCCCTAGGCCTTGAGATGCTCTACACAAGGATGTGGGCGAAATACGCGCGGGGCGAGAGGCCCGATCACGTGCAAGCCATCGACAAATAGACAATACCTCGCCCTTGTTAGAACCTATGGACATATCGAGACGAAGACGCCGAGACAACTGAAGTGAAGTGCGTAGGTGTAGCCCGAACTAAATTATAATGTCTTACAAATGTTATACATTCTAGCCGTGCCCTGTATTACTAAGACTTGTTAGTAAATGATTAAAAGTTCACCAATATCAGACCATGTGTGGGGACAGTGTTTACATTCAGTATTATATTGCGTTTCATTAACCGTTCTAAATAGATATTGTTTTTCTAGTCAAATTTTGCGGAAAAAAAGTTGCATCTTGAATTTCACTTGATGTAATGCCGATTTTCAAAGTTTCTATGAAGCATAGAGTTACTCAGTGGCCTTTAATCTGCGGGATTTGTGATGATTACAGATACTACTTATGTAATTTCAATTGTACTGTTTTAACTTATTGTGATGACACAGGTCTTTTGTCCATTTGACAATATTACGACTTGAATTAGGTATAATAGATATGATAATGATGGCTATGTAGTATATTTTCATATCATAGTTTCAGTTTAAGCATGTGTTATTTTTAATGTTTAAAACATGTTGTACTTGTAAACAATTAAGAGTATACCGATGATACATTAATGCAAGCTAAATGTTATTATTGAAATTGTTACAGTAGTTGGAGTTTGACATACATATAATATGCCGAATTTGAAGCATGATTCAGCTTGTAAAACTATAAAAGCATTGTAATATATAAAATGAAAAGATGGAATAAAACATACCAAAAATATTTATTGTTCTTAATTTGTGATCAATGAGTGATAAGACTGAACTTCGTGTCTAAAATAACATGGAAACTGATGAATGTCAAATTTTTGGTATGCTCCTGTGATTTTAATTTTATATGAAACGTTTGAATAAGATTTATAATTTTAACGCGTCGTTTCATCCAACTTTTCTGTAAACTTAATAATTCTCTTATGATTTTCAATGTTTTTAAACTATGAAATCTGATAAAACTAGCATAATAGGGTAACACTTGTCTAATATATGATTTAAAAAGTAAATGTATATGAGGCCTTCTCCGGTTAGCAAGTAAAAAAAAAAGTATTACCCGTAAATAATCTTTACTGAATAAAATATATATGATATAAGTACATTACATATCACTACATTGTTACCTGTTCATGACTATGCATGAGCGCCAAGCTATAAATTTAACTGTGTTACAAATGATTTTATTTTAACATTTCACCCGTTTGCCCTTTGGGAGACTGTAATTTGATAACAAATTTTAAGTTCATGAAATGTTTTGCGATGAAATACTTTCAATAATATTTTTAATGTTATATAATGAAATTGAATTAATTAATCAAGGCGGGGAAGGTCCTCTATGAATAAAACTAAAACAAAATCGTGAGGGATTCGACATTGAATATTGTATTTAATGTATTGACGGATATGGAAAGTATGCTTGGTTATCGTAAGGTTTGTTTTTTGTTACTAGTAACATATTGTGATATTATTCCCTCACGCTAAGCATAAGTAGCTATTGTTAATAAATCCTATGCATTATGCTTCAGCATACAAGATGTTGATGTGACTCGTTTTTGTAGTAAGTATTCTCAATTAATAATAAATTGTAAATATTTTTTTTGTGTTAAGCTAAAAGTAATAAACGACGTGAATGAATAGAACGCCAGTTTTATTTTGTGAAAAATATCAATGTTTTTTATTCTTTAATAATCACAAACAAGGCCATAATTGGCAGTTGTTTGTAACTGGCAGGCTTCTGTATAATTAATGAATCTATTTGATTCTCATAGTGCAGTATCCAAAACAATTACGATTGAACATCGTCAAGTTTAACTAAAGAATTGGGCCGCACAGATGCGAATCGCAAAATATTTGCATGTCGAAAATGAAATTGGGAATATAAGGTACGTATTTAACGTTGGCAGAGTTTTATTAAGTAAAGTTTGCATTATGCAGCTATTGTGGTGTGTATGCCTTGTTTCACTGGGCATCTTTTATTGTGGTAAATGTATTTTGTTTTTTTTATATATCGGTAATAGTCTAACATTTAACCTCAATTGTACGGGATATTAGGTGGCAATGATGAGGTCATAGATGCTGGAACGTGCTCGCTCTGGGTACTTTAGCGTTCTCATCTATGGCTGCCAAGTGATGGCAACACTGTTTTGATGGCAGGATGACAATGGAAGCTAACCAGGTGGCTTTACAAAAATCCTACTATCATGCCTACACTACTACTCATGTCCATGCCCCACATCTAACCTGGGTCTTACAAGGTAAGCTGTAAGGCACTCCGCAGGCTGTTAAATGAACAATCTTGTTTAATACCTACATTATAAATTAGTTCGTCTTCGCGACATCGTGTAGCATTCAATTTTTCTGATTCAAAATTTCGTATCGTATTTCGCGCTTATTAACTTAAATCTTACGCCGAAGAAATGAAATATTCTATCCTAATAAGTATTTTGCGTGTTCCGACAGTCCGAGAGCCGTAGTACTCCGGGCGAGCATGCTTCGCCATCTACGGCCTCATTGTAATTTAACATTGTCTTATTTGAAGTCGAATGTTAACACCTTGCCGATAGAAAAAAAACATCGAGGAGAATTGGATGTTTTTTTTTGATTTTCCTAATCTTTTGTAAAACTATGGCTTTCGTTTCTAGAACGATTATTGTTATGATCTTTACAGAGGCAATATAAAAAAATTTTTTATCGCTATATTTTTGGTTTAATTTGTATAACATTAACATTTGCATGTCGTGTTACAAGTTGCAAAGTTATCAATTATGCGAGAAAACGCAGCGTATGTCGCGCGTTTCTTCAATGCAGTTTGACGTCCTTAGCGTTAAAAGTAATTATACGCTTCAGCTTGAGAAATTCTTAATGACTTTGATTTTTCTGAGTTTTAATATTAGGGTGTGCAATAAGCTTCTTCGTAATTTTTGATGCGATATAAATACACGATATTTGTTGTTTAAGGTTGATTTATTTTGTTACATATGAACCGTCCTGTTCTATAATCATCTTCCATCTCACAGGAAGTCTCATTATGCCCTCTTTCAAAAATTGTTGTACCTTACTAGTAAAATATTAATCTAGGAGCGTTTTTATTTTCTTTACAACGGAGATAATTTTTTAAGACGGGGAACAAGAAATAACCAGATGGAGCAAGGTCTAGGTAGTACGAAGGATAAGGTAGAATGACCCTATCTAATTGTAATAATTTTTGCCAACCAACGACTCAACCAACGACCAACGCAACGTGTGGTCTTGTGTTGTCAGGATAGAAAACAACTTCCCGTCGATTCGCCAGTTCCGGCCGGTTCTTTGCTATGGTGACATTCAATTGATTGAGCTTAATGCAATATTTGTGAGCATTGATCGTTTCATCTTAAGTAAGGAGCTCGTAATACATTACACATATTTAATATAACCTTCGGAATAAGTCCTGTCTTCGCAAACGTTAAAAGTCCATTTCCTTATACTAAGTGAGTTTTCGATGCACATCTTGATCTTGACATAAGACCCAAGTCTCGTGTACAGTCTCAAGACTTTAAAAACCGATTTCTCTCATGTCGCTGAAGAAGCAAATCGCACGTAGGGGACACGGTTCATAAGGCTGATCTCCGTCAAAAGGCGTGGAACCCCAACTTGTCCAAATCTCGTCTGCGGTGTCCTTAGCATTGTCTTTAAATCAATAAATCACAACATGCCGTAAATGCTTGTGTACGTTCTTCACATCGAACGTTACCGAAAAAAATTAAGAGCCTTGGTCACTAATGAAACGTACTCTGAAAGAGCTCTGGGATGAAGTAAACAGAAGCCATAAACGGCTAAGAAATGAGCTTGTCTATTTAAATAAAGAGCATGTCAGAATAATTCAAAGCGTAGCGCGAAAGAAACTAATGGGATACCCTAATAGTTATGAAAGAAGTCACACTTACCCAACCAGTAGTAAAGTTTCAAATGCGAACATTTTTTTTAACAAACCTAAGTGGTGGGGCTTCGAGAGGAGGTTGAGAAGTTTCACACGATAAATATTATGAATTAGTTCGTCTACTAAGAAAATACAGTAACCATCTCAAAAATTTTTTGTTTACCTTTCCTACTTTGTTCCGAACCGTGGATTGAATTTTCCAATATTCAACTCGTTGGCGGAGTGGATACGTCACATGTTGTGGACAATTACTGTAATAATCTTAAAACTTTATAACTATATAACTCTATTCATCAGTTTACAACTAGCTTCCTGTGAATTAATATCATTCCTAAAAATATTTAAATGATCAAACGGAAATACACTACGTTCAAATTTTTTGTTATTAGTGCAAGATTTTACCCTTAAGTTTTTGGAACTATAGAAATGAAGACTTAATTGTATTTAGCAATTAAATAAATTAATAGTTACAACTAATCTTTACAAAAAGATAAACCAGAATAAATGGAAACTCAAAAAAAGTATTTAAAGTAAACAGATATTATAAATGAAGAAATGTAAAATACATATCTATTTGCCAGTACTTAGGTTGAACTTTTTTAGAAAATTAACTTTTAAGTATACTCTTTTGTATATAAAAAGTATTGTTATTTATTATACTTTGCGGTGTAATGGTCAATAATAACGCCTCTTACTCCAGGATTCTCAAGTACGACAACACGAACGTCCAAAAAAACATTCATGAACATTTGTGTTTGTTGTTATTATATATTTTTGTATGTTTTTAAAAAAATATCTATATGTCTATCAGTCTCTGATAACCTATACTACAGGTTCTGTTTAGCACTTTATCTTGGCATCAGGGTACTATGTGTAAAAATTGTCCCAAATATTTACTTTCATTATTTTTAAATGAAATTCTTCACGTTACCGTACTTTAATCCAGTGTTGGTTCGCATTACAGCTTCTAGTTTGCAAAAAGTATGTGCCTTTATGACATCAAATAGTCGACTATGTTGGCCTCTGAAGCTGTACGAAGTATGCGCCAGTTTGTAAAGCTCGTTGTAAACTTTAGTAGTGTCCATGTAGCGGTAAAGGCTGTGCAAATGTTTTTTTAATTCATGTTACACGAAATTTATGAATGTACGTTTCGCCAGCGATTATTTTTATAATATGAACACCGCCATATATTTTATTAATACATTTTTATAATGTATACACTTAAACGTTTACTTGCGAGCTCTTATGAATGCGTTTATAAGCAAACTATTAACCTGAAACCGTTATAAGATACAAGTGAGTTAGGTAAATGATTTCGTATATTCCTGATTTCTGTTATATATAACTCTGTTCGTAATTAGATAAAGTAATTAGACGGTATATTAAATGTTGTCAATGATATATATTTAAAAATCATTTTAAAATACTACTAAACAGAAAACTTTGATACACGTTATTTTCTTAAATGTGTTATAATGCTAAATCCATTTGTCTTAAACCCAATATCTTTGCTAGCACAACATATAATAACATATATAATGTATGGACGTCAAAGTTGTTTAAAAAAATGAACAGCTGCTCCAACCGATATTTTTCTTGTTGTTGTTTGTATGCAGTTTGTAATTGGATTCCAACCAGTTTCTATGTAGGTGAGTTCGAATGATTATCTATTTAGTCTATTAATAGTAAACAACTACTTATGATTACGTTTTGTTAATTAATAAAAATGTCTATGTAAAATTGTCTGTAAGTGAAACTTTTGTGGGTCCGTTAAAAGTAAATATGGTAGCACCTGGAAACAGTTGCGAAATAAAGTTCGCCTTAGAAAGTAACGAAATAAATGGCACTTGTAAAGTTGTTTCTTACCGTATGCGGGAGCGCAAGAAGTGTAATTGCCGAGTTCGGGTTGATACTTACGCCGCTGATGTTTCCAGCGGAAATAGTATGTTCTGAGTGTAATAAGACAACCTAAATTTTACTTACGGAGATAGTAAAACACGCCCGCCCACAATACTCTGATTGTGACAGGTACGTCTGCCGAAACATAGCAGTGCAGTTTTCGCGGTAGTTTGACATTGAGCGTGGTAGCTAACCTGGCGGGTTCGAAAAAACCCTTTCACAGCCCAGAATATATATGTCGCCCGGAAATCCAACACAAGACCTTCGTTTTACTTTTTTAATGTAAAATGTTATCACAAAGCACGCACTCCAAATGTCCTTAGGACCAGTGGTTTATATTATCGTACAGGTATTGGGTATGTTTATATATAGATGAGGACTTGGTATATATATATATATATATATGTATGTATGTATACCAGTACGCATGCAGTACTGGTTATTGAGATGCGATTGTAATTATTACATACCAAATATTTCAGTTTTTTTATTCAATTATTTATGTAAAGCTTATGATACACGGGATATAATTCATGTTATGTTAGTTTAATTATTATTATTAAAAACTAAAATAACATAAATTTATTTTTTAGTCGGTGTTTCTAGGAAAACTGGCCAAGATAAGCGTTGTGGAGCTATTTGGTTTATTTTATAGTGTCGTCGTTAGCTTACGACAACGTATCAACAATTAAATTTCAAAATGTCTAGCGACAAATATAACAGTTCGCTTCGACGCATCAGTTGGCCGATACAAAAAAGTCCCCCATTCCATTTTAACGACCTGCTGCGTGAATAACGGCTGTAGAATTCCTTTATAAGACTTAAAGTTGCGCGGGTAACAATTACACACATTGTTTTTTTTATTCGATTACATATTAAGTCTCCGAGGCGCAGCGGCTTATCACTGGGTGTGTTACACGAAGGTCGTCGGTTCGACTCTGGGTCCATATAAAGTTGGAGTCTGCAGGATCTCATGTAGTCAGCTTGTCGCCAATATAGCAAATGCCAACATTTTACTTACTTTTTTTTTTTCATTTCATTTCATTTACTCACTTCCATTATTAGGGGGCCTAGATTATATAATGATAGAAAAACCTCATCAAATCTCGTTTTGTATAGCAGGATACCACTAAACGTAAAAAGTTTATTTTTCATAAATATATAATTCTAACGCACACGTACTTATCATGACCGAAAGTAATCAATAAATAGTATATAATTTGTCCTATAAATGTTATGCTGTCAGGTTGAAGTCAAATTGAATATTTTGACATACGTGCTTTATAATAATACAATTATTCGTAACAGTTTTTTATACGGCACATTTAATATTGCTGCTACATGGTAAAGAACGATTTTGAAATCGATGTGCATTTAATTTTTGTGAGTTTACATTAGTATGGGATTCCTTGTAAATTACTACTATATAAATTGCCCCATTTTATTGAAACCAGCTTTGTACTTAATAAATTCACACCTAAAACATCATATTTCTACAGACTTAAAACAAAATGTACAATTAATGTCATAATCATAATAGTAATTATATTTTAATTACTAAATCATAACAATGAAGTGATTTTAATTGTCAACAAAAGAATATTGAGAATCTTGTCGGTCAAAGGAGTATCCCTTCTTGTTTAATTTTATTACCATGCACTACATTTTACCGACAACTCCAAGCGTAAACGTGGTAAAATAAGAGAAATCTTAAGGATGGATTTTTATTTGTTTTCATTGATTTTGGAACTTTTCATACTGTCCTTTTTATTCCTATTTAAAGTCGGTTCATATTTAAAAAAAAGATAATTTTATATAATTTTTCGAATAAAGCATTTATTATTTAAAGTTCTACATTTCCTTTGATATGGCTATAAGGATACAAGATTATTATTGCATTACTCTATAATAAAAACCAAATACTGGAAGTGGTATTGGATTTTTTCGTCAACACTTACATTTGATATGGCGCCAACTGTACAATCTGTTTTTAAATTACATATGTTGTGTGGTGTAAGGTTGCGTAAGAATCCATTAGCTATCTCATAACGCGTTGTAAGATGTGCTTGTAAGAAATGACATAAAATCTTATAGCTTCCTACAGATGGGGTAATAACGATTTGAGGCACTAGACTAATATCTAGATTGGTAAAAGCTGTGGCATATTGCGGGTGCTTAAGTCGCCACAATGTCTGTTAAGTATGGTGGTTACATATGTAATGTAATGTATGCGTAGATAAGATACACTAGACAATGTTTTAACAAAATATTTATTTTGTTATCAAAAATAATAAAATGTATTAATTTATATATTGTGGTGTTATAATATTTTTATAGATAACGACGATGTGTCAGTTATTGTACCCTTCATACGTGCGGTGCACATCACATTTTTATTTTGATTTAAAAATATTATTATATATTATTTATTGTGTTTGTTATTAAAAGTTTTACATTTCGTACAATTTACCAGGTAAGCAAAGCTTATTGTAATAACTACGCACTTGCAGCTTACAGATCTGGTCTGGGCCACATATAATAACATTAATGAACGTAGAGTCACGTAACGGTTTCCGTTTTCTACTAAAGTTGAAAACTACAGGGGGTTACTTAGTATGCGGCAATAGAAATGCGATGGTGTAGCCCGATCCCTCCAAGCCGGCGCGCGTTCATAGCATTTCATTGTAAGCCGTAAGCGGCAGTCGCCGATCGGCTGCCGCGGGGGGAGCGCGCGTCCCGTAACTCGGCACATTTCGCTCTATTTACCACGCTTCTGAACGAAAACGTCCCGTGAATCGTACATTCCGCTCGAGACGCTAACATGACTGTGTGCGATATGCGAACTTCATTGTACTATTACGAGATAAGTTGACGAGTGAAAATGAAATGGTTACAGTGCGGATTAAAATGATAATTGACGCGTTACTGTTTTGTTTGGTGATGGGCGCGGTGGTGACGGAGGAGCCTGGCGAGGTCGGCGCAGGCGGTGTGGCCGGCGGCTGCTTCCGCGCGCCGGCCGCCGATGGCGCGCTGGAGTGCAACGCACGCACGCTGTCCGACGCCGACGTCGTCGGTTCGATGCACTCGGAGGGAGCGCGGCGGCTCGCCGTCCGCTGCGGGCCGCAGCTCGCCGAGAGTACGCTCAGGGACCACCACTTCGGAAGGATGCAAGGTTTGGCAGAGGTCTCTATATGTAACTGTAAACTACTCCGTCTCCCCGGTAACGCTTTCGAGGGTCTGAGAGGCTTGAAAACCTTGAAAATCCGATCCATGAATAACGAATGGGGCCAAAACAAAGAATTGGATCTGTCACTCGGCGCTTTCAACGGTTTAAGGGAGCTACACACTTTGGATTTAGCTTACAATAATATTAGGAAAATTCCTTCGGACTTGTTCTGCGCTTTGGAAAATATTATTGCATTGAATTTAACTAATAACAAGATAAAATTTGTCGACGAATTAGGCTTCGGACACAAATGCGGATCGACGCTCCAAAGCATAGATTTGAGTTATAACGACATTATGTCCCTGCCAGCGGACTCCGAGATATTACATTTGCGGAGGCTTGCACAACTGTTTTTGCAAAATAACAAGATAAATGAATTACCCGGCGACGTCTTTAGTGACTTGCTGTCATTAAAAGTTGTGAATATATCTGAGAACGCTATAAATTACTTACCAGAGAGTTTATTTCAAAATACGAGAGAAATTCGAGAGATTTATTTGAAAAACAATGAACTGGAAATATTGCCTAAGAGAATATTTAATAGGTTGGAACAATTACTCGTTTTAGATCTTTCAGCGAATAAATTGAAGAGCGACCACATAGAAGATGAAACGTTTGGAGGTTTAATAAGATTAATTGTGCTCGACCTGTCACACAACGCGTTTGTTCGGATCGCGCGGAACATGTTTAAAGACTTGTTCTTTTTACAAATACTTAATTTAAGTAATAATACGATAGGGCACATCGAGGACAATGCGTTTTCACCTCTTTTCAATCTACACACTCTAAACTTAGGCCAGAATAAATTAAACACTATAGAGGATCAGGATTTCAATGGACTTTTCATTTTAAATAAATTAAATTTGAACAACAATCTGATATCGTACATTAGCGAAAACTCGTTCAGAAACTGTTCGGACTTGAAGGATTTAGATTTAAGTTCTAATAAGTTGACGAAGGTCCCTGAAGCAATTTTGCAATTACCGTTCTTGAAGTCGTTAGATTTAGGGGAGAACTTGTTATTAGAAATAACAAATAATTCCTTTCAGAACTTGTCACAGCTGACCGGGTTGCGTTTAATCGACAATCAAATAGGAAACCTTACGGCTGGCATGTTTTGGGGTTTACCGAGCCTGCAAGTACTCAATTTGGCGAAAAATAAAATACAGTCGATTGCGACAGAAACCTTTCAAAGGAACACGCAATTGGAAGCCGTTCGATTGGACGGCAACTTTATTTCTGATATAAACGGGGTGTTTGTGTCGCTGACGAAGTTGTTGTGGTTGAATCTCTCTGAAAATCACTTGGTGTGGTTCGATTACGCTTTCATTCCGGGCAATTTGAAATGGTTGGATATTCACGCGAACTTTATAGAGATTCTCGGCAACTACTATAAAATTCAAAAGGAACTACACGTAAAGACTTTAGACGCGAGTCATAATCGTATAGTAACTCTATCGGGAATGTCTATACCGAATAGCATCGAACTATTGTTTATAAACAATAACTTTATATCCAATATCGAAATAGATACCTTTCGAGACAAGCATAATTTGACACGGGTTGATATGTATTCTAATGCGATTGAAAGTTTGGATATAAATAGTTTGCGTATATCAAGAACGGCTATCGAGCGACCGCTGCCCGAGTTCTATATTAGTGGCAATCCCTTCCGTTGCGATTGCACAATGAAGTGGTTACTTTTAATTAATTCCATGACTTCTAGGGAGCACCCACGTGTGATGGATTTAGAAAATGCGATATGTAAAGAATCATATGTTCGTGGTGCCAAATACATCCCAGTCAGCTCGCTTCATTTAAAAGATTTCTTATGTATATATGACAGTCATTGTCCCGAAGACTGTGATTGTTGCGATTTCAACTTCTGTAATTGTAAAACTGTTTGCCCGAATAATTGTTCGTGTTATCATGATTCTACAAAGACGACTAATGTCGTAGATTGTTCTGTTAAACAATCTGATACAATTCCAGGCGAATTTCCAGCTAGTGCGACGCATATTTACTTAGATGGAAATATTTACAACGAACTCAACGATACCGTTTTTGTTTCAATGCGTAAGGCCGTTGTCATGTATTTAAACTCAAGTAACATTGTGCACCTCCATAACAACTCATTCGATACACTTGTCGAACTACGCATACTACATTTGGACAACAATAAGTTGAAATGTTTACGAGGCCTCGAGTTTTCAAAGTTGAGCAACTTGAAAGAATTGTATCTTCAAAGTAACGCTATTGAGTTTATTTCAAACGTAACTTTTTCCTTTTTAGACGCTCTCCAAGTTTTACGCTTGGATGGAAACAGACTCGTAAATTATGGCCTGTGGCATTTGGACAATAATAAAAAGTTACAAACGTTGTTCATCGGTGGTAACCGTTGGTCATGTGATTGTAAATATTTACAAGGTTTCCTTATGTACATATCACAAAATGTTGAAAAAGTTATAGACGTTCACAACTTATGGTGTACCAACGAGCAAATTAGGCCGGTAAAAAAACCATTGAATTTAAACGTGACAGTTTGTAGTGAAATAAGTGATTCGTCAATGATAAGCGCTTTTTTCGTTTCCAACAACATACCATTACTGGCTTCGGCTCTCACTGGTTTCATGCTCATTTTATTGATTTTAGTTTTAGCGTTCACATTTAGATACGCCTGCAGAATGTGGTTGTATTCAAATTGCGGTATTAAGCTCTCTCCTTTAGCGGGTGCTTTTAATGACGCTGATAAGCTTTATGACGCTTATATTTGTTATAGTCCTAAGGACGAGGAATTCGTAATAGAATCTCTAGCACAAGAGCTCGAAAATGGCTATCCCTCTTATCATCTTTGTTTACATTACAGAGACGTACCTCAGTTTGAAGCCACTTACGCTCAGTTCCCTGATTTAGTGGTAGAAGCGACCGAAGCGTCGCGGCGTATAATTGTAGTACTGAGTAAGAATTTCATTTTAACAGAATGGTCTCAAATAGAGTTTCGTCAAGCGTTACAAAAAGCTTTCAGAAAGAATCCACACAAATTAATAATAGTCGCCGTAGGGCTCGTTCCACGAGATCCGGAATTGAAGTCGTATTTCAAAACAGGTTTGGAGATAACGTGGAAAGAGAAACGGTTTTGGGAACGATTACGATACGCCATGCCGTCGTCGAAACGTCGCGGGCAAAAGTTGAAAAGACTCAATTACGGAAGGAACTCGAATACGTACACAATGGACGCGTCTGTGTTGAATAGCACCTGCCAGACGCTGTGCGGCAAGTCTGCGAATTCCGCAGAGCGGTCGCCTTGTGATAGACCTCTATCCGAGCATATATATTCAACAATAGATTCCGATTATTCGTCTAACGATTACCACGGCCGCCTCAATCAACCGCAGTCCGTGGTTCTGCAACACACTGTTCAAACGTACCTGGTTTAGCTCGTTGTAGGAAATTTATAAATAAAAGATCTCAGTATGTAAAAAAAAAATAAAGCTCCCAAAATATTACTTGACGTGAACAAATCAAAATCGTCCGGTGTTGTAAATAGACATTGTAATATTTGTTATTTATATGTTGTACAATAACGATACCAAATTATCGCATTTCTGTGAGAATTGCTTGTTTGTAATTTATTTCTTTGTTCTATGATAAAAAATTTAAGTATTAATTCGGAAGACTGTAAAATATTGTGTAGTTTATTTCTAATTATGGCTGATGTTTGTATAGATACATAAATTAAAGAACTTTATAAGCAATTATATTGTTTCATTCTTGTCCTATCCAATTCAGTGTTGTTAATGAAGTTGTTTTAAATGTGAAAATAACAAAGCTACATGTTTTATTCCGTTTACAATCTCGTTTTTACGACGAGTAGTAGTGGATAGTGCAGCTGGGTGTTTGTAAACAGAAATTGAGATGAGCAGAAACGCGTCCGTAATAAAATTTTCTTTGTATATATATATATATATAT
>DWQX01000280.1:0-49872 GCA_018245475.1 Pharmacophagus antenor | reverse complement strand
CCGGCCCACCGCGCCACGACGTACCCCTGAGCGTCAACCAGGGGTCGTTGAAGTGAACGCAGCGGGTTACGGAGGGTAGTGAAGCGACGCGGTCTCCACCACCGTTGACGGCTACCGCCCGACGGTAGGGTTAGTGCACGCCGGACCCGTCTTCCCAACTACCGGCCGCCCGATACGGGACAGACGCCGGACCGCCTGACAGAACAGGCGGCTGGAAAACAATCATAAACCTCAATGGCAACAGCGCCTCGAAAAAAACATAACACAGCTTGGAATTGGTATTGGTAGATTATAGCAATTTATAAGTAACAGATCAAAAAAGATTGTTGATCATTTAGCAAACACATTTTAAAATTCCACAATACATACCTAATATGAAACAAATAAAAAGAAACCAGAAGAGTATTTAGATACCCTGAAACAAAAATTAGCACTTAAAGTCCACAGACTTGCTAGGTATAAGAAGGGATTCGAGAGGAAAAATGACAACAAATTGTTTATAAACAACGAAAATTTATTCTGCCGTAATTTAAATTACAAAAATGTAACCAGAATTCACCCAGTACTACTGATGATAAGTTTCCAATCGATAAATTAGATCGATTTTGGGCCGATATTTGGGAAACTGTAGTACAACATAACGGTGAAGCGGAGTGGATAAAACAAAAAGTATGTAAGTGAGAGGGTATTGCAGAAATAAGATGACAGAAGTATGATGACATTACTGAAATAGATATTAAAGTAGCAGGTAGGTTGCATAACTAGAAATCATCCAGTAAAACGATAGGATATGCAATTACTGTTTTAAGCACTTAAATTGTATTCATAGGTCATTAGCAAAAATATTAAACTACATAGCGACAGGAAGACACCTAACCCCAGAATTTATTGCAAAAGTTATGACATACATGCTTCTGAAAAGCGGATCGTCACAGTTCCCCTCACAATACAGGACAATAATATGTCTGCCTACTGTATACAAAATTTTAACAATAGTTATCACACCTAAAATTAACAGACATATTGAGTTGAACAATATACTAGCAGAAGAACAGAAAAGATGTAGAAGAGGCTATATGGCGTGTAAAGAGCAGTTGATAATTGATTCCACGATTCATAAACATGCCGCAAATAACAACACTGTACGTATATAGACTACAAGAAAGCATTCGACAGCATTCCCCACACTCTTGGCTGATACATGTAATGGAACTATACAAAATAAACTCATTAATTGTTAATTTTCTTAAAAATATAATGCAACATTGGAAAATAACTCTTCATAAATACTCGTAACACTATATAAAAATAAAAGAGATTTCAATTAAAAATTCCATTTATCAAGGTGACTCTTTGAGCCCTCTACGGTTTTGCCTTGCTCTTAGCCCTCTTTCAAATTTATTGAATTCACTTGAAGCTAGATACAGACTTAAACATGGTACTACTGAAACAATTATATCACACCTGTTATATATGGACGACATTAAACTCTACTCTAAGACAGACACAATTTAGTCAAGATGTAAACATGAACTTCGGGTTAAATAAATGTAAAATTTTACACATCATTACAGTTAAAATCCGTCCCGGTGATTGTGCAGTGTGCGAGTCAGATATAATTACAGCTATGGAATCAGGCAACATGTACGAGTATTGGGTTATAGTTAACTGAAAGGATTAGATCATACGGCTCCGCGGATGAATTTAAGCAATGAGTACAAAAGTAGTATGTAAAACACAGCTGACTAGTAAGAATTTGATTAAAGCTATAAATACATTTGCAATACCAATATTTACTCTTTTGGCATCATCAAATAGACAAAAACTAATATTCAAGCAATAGACCGTAAAACTAAGACAACTTTAACAAAGTATAACAACTTACATCCTAAATCTGCAATCGAAAGGCTCAATATTAAAAGGCAAAACGGCGGTGGAGGCCTTATAGATATAGAAAGCCTGTGGAAAAAACAAATTAATAATTTACAACAGTTTTTCAAACAAAAGGCTTTCATCAGCAATTTACATAAAGCAATAATATACAATGATAAGAATTGTACTCCCCTTAATTTAACAGATAACATTAACAACATCTCTGAAACAATAGACTATAGTCCATACGAAAAGGAAATTGGTAATTGGAAGAAAAAAATCTTTACATAGACGTCACCCTCACGATTTAGAACAACCTCATATAGATAGGGTAGCATCTAATAAATGGCTCAAAATAGATTCCCTTTTCCCTAAAACAGAGAGTTTTATAATAGCTATACAAAACCAAGTCATGAGCACTATAAATTACAGAAAACATATAATCAAAGATACCACTGTTACCAACGACAAATGCCGAAAGTGTCACACGTAATCTGAAACAATACAGCATATAACAGGTGCTTGCCCAGCACTTACACAAACAGACTACACCCATAGACACAATCAGCTAATTAAAATCATTCATTAAAGCTTGCGTTCAAGTACCAACTTGCCAAAGACACCTCTTACACACCCTATTATAAATATACACCCCAACCCATTCTAGAAACCATCTCTTACAAAATGTATTATGATCGTGTTATTCTTACAGACCGGACAATACATTATAATAGACCTGATATAACATTTCAAGATAAATCACTAAAAATCACCTATTTAGTAGACATCTCGGTACCAAATTCCCACAATTTAGCTAAAACTATATCGACAAAATTCTAAAATATATGGACTTAATGGTGAAATAATAAGAATATGGAAACAAGAAAAAGTATACGTAGTGCCATCAATCAATCAATCATGTCATCTACAGAAATAGTCCCCAAACAACTTTTCAGTGTTCTAAAACTTTTAGGTCTGGCAGAACACACCTACATCTAACTCCAAAAAATACTTGCAGGAATCTTCGCAAATTTTTGCAAGATGACACTCATTTACTTGGGGAAACCCCGTACAAATTTACTAGCTTTTAGCTGAGAAACTGCAAACATGCATGAAAATAATAATAATAAAAAAGAAATATTTGATATTTTTGGTGCATGGTTAATACGCGCTGTTACGACAGGTAGAGCTTTTGTCATGACAAAGGAATCTAATATAGCATAGCGCTGAAGGGACCGCTGTTGTGTTAAAAAATAATGTTGCAACTCCCCCAAACGCTAAGGATGACGACAACCGCCAAATCACCACAATAATTCAGATTTCTCTTTACAATACAACTAATCTTTATGGCATTTTTCTTCGTTATCAATGAATAATCACATCGAATTAATCTCTGCTATGTAACTGTAATAAGTTTTACTTTACAGAGAGGCCGTTTAATTGGATACCGTAATACCTATTTCCTGTAGCAGTAGTTTCTCAATGTAATTGTTCCTGTTTTCGACTTCAAAAAGCTACGCCATTGGCTATTGTTCTTTTTATCACTTTAAATAACAAAATCATAATACAAAACAAATACTTTATTTGAGTTGCCAGACATGTTAGTTCAGTTTCTTCGGTTATTGACATTGACTTGTTTTAAGATAAAAGATAAGATAACTTTAATAAATTGTTGTAACAACATTACTATTAATAAACAGATGATGATGTCACCTTTAAAGAATGAATATTCCTGTGCCAGGAGAGAGTCCTCCTTTTCATTACGTAAAAATTGTTAGTTGCCATATGTGTTTTTTTTTTTGTGAGAATATAGAGTATGTCTTTGCGGACATCGTGTCAGATGAGGCTTGAAGCAATAGGGACTGAAAAACCTCTCACAAAACCTCCCTAATTCCTTGCGGAACTATAAAGTATTACTGCGCGGTCAGGCAATATTTATTGTTCTTCAAAAATGTTATTTTTCGGTTTTTTTGCCTTTCGCGCCAGACTCTGGTCATTATATCTGCATCGTAGATGCATACTCCGTTTCATGCTTGCCCACGATAATTGAACCTATAAATATCGTAATTTCTTCGCGTTCGTTTTGATAACAAACTAACTAACCTTACATCCATGTGGGTAGACTGGCATATCTTCGTGATCGAAACGGTTACTGCGTTAAATATGCTATGACGCCGATTTACCCACCTGTCAACCTAACCGAGGTGTCTATGTTCATCTTCCTTTTTTAGGGATATCCCACTCTACTGTTTAACGAGAGTATCTTCAGGCTTCACATTAGGCTTTATTCCCAGTTTAATTCGGCTGTTTCCAGTCAAACAAGTTCCCTTTCTTTGACAAGTAGATATATAAGGACATCTCACCTGATACCACAACCGTAAAGAGGTAGGGAATGCGCTCGCAACTATGTGTGTGTTCAATCTGTAAACCGATTTCACCTTTCTGCGTAAAAAGTTAAAGTTAAATGCCTCACTTCAAATATAAAATAAGGAAGAACAGATCTACTAATCGTTGCTAATAGCTTCCTTCTGTCAAGTCAGAGCACCACAACATTGGGCATGAGTGTTACAAGTCCTGTTGTCACCCTTTTCTTGCTCGCATGATGTTCCTAGTATTTGAAGATCAGTTTTGATTCCTATATTACCCCCAGTTATTTAATACGTATTTGCGTGATGACGTAATTTGATCCCCCGGCGAGTGTGACTTGCTCAGTTCTCTTGTAACTGGTTATCAATAGCGCCATAGTCATATGACCAGCTAGTTTAGGCCTAACTATACCCGTCCAACTTTAAATCCGACTGTTAGGTATTCTCTAATATTTTATTTATTTATTTGCATATGTTGTTCCAGAATAATGAAAAAAGAACTAAACCTTGTGATAAATCTCCAGAGGTGCATATGTATATATACGAGTATGCACATATGTATAATCCATGTGCTTGGAGTCCGTTGTCACTTTTGTAATGAAGCGTCCTTTCACGCAAGTAGTTCCTAATAATCTTTCTCAGATATTCAGTATTTCGAAGCTCTCTAGTGCGTAGGATATTTTTTTTTTATGGATTGTTGGTATGGATTTGTAACTGGATTGAATTGAATCCTTACAGAATTAAAAGTATAACATATAATGCATTTAATTAATAGTATTTTTATTGATCCCTTCAGCGATCTCTTTTATAAGCGTTTCTTACAATATCGATTACGCGTCCTATAGCACCCAGTGTTCTAAATCTACCTATCTTAGCTTCAGTTTTGTTATAAATAATGCACTCTAATACTTTCTCAGCTGTCTAACGTCCAACTTTTGCATGTGTATGTAACAATACTCATATATATTTGTATAACTTATGACTTTTTATTATTTTATCCTTGATATTCTAGATAAAAATAAGTTTCGTCGTTAGTAACTTCTTGAATCATTTTGTTATTTCAATTTTACAGTCACGTAAGCTTTCACAAAATATTCAAAAGTTTATTTATCTTGTTATACGATGATGTACAGGTTGTTTTTTTTTGTATTGTATGCTAGTAAATGCAATTTTTACTGATAGAATGTTTACATTTACATTTTTAATTTCTCTTTTTTTTGGTCCTGTTATCAACAGGTATGGTAGTATGGACTTTCAATGTGGTTAATATGTATTGTTTACGAAGAGGTTGTACTTTGCCGAGTTCATATAGTCATACATACATACACCTTTTGTTTTTTAAAGTACGTTACTTTGAAGATAGATCTTGGAGCCTTCTCCACTTTAATAAATTTTTGTTGAAAACCACTGTATCGTAAATTGAAAAAGTAATGAAATAGATTAGAGAATATGTTTCATAATAATATTAAAGGTAATTAAATTTGAAAAATATCGACATCAATATTTTCAACCTGTACCTGGACCGTTCTTGTGTGTTAATTTTAAATTGTTTATGCTCTTATAACAACCTCACTATAATCTATTTATTTATTTGCGTACATTTATAATTGACTTCCTGTGTTATTTATTTACATTTATTGCTATATTAGCTAAAAGTCATCTAAAAATTGTAAAATGAAATTAATTCCGCTTTTCCTTTTACACAGTACAAAAATGTTTATATGTTAAAAATATATCCTTCACTTACATACCATGAAATGATTCTCTATAAATACAATACGTATAATAATATACGTCTACCATTTCTATATTGTATAAAATATACTATTTAAATATTTTATCGAAAAGTATAGGAACAAATTTCATGTAATTTTCTTTTTAATATTTATAAATAGAACTACGCAGTGTTTGTGGTTCTGAATAATATTTTATGAAGATAAAAATGTCACTGTTAACCGGTTAATTAGGTTAAGATAGCGCGAAGAACATCATTTAACATCACTTTCGCCGAAAACTGGCATTAAAACAATTACCCACATTAATTATTAGCTGTTACCGCTGTAATCAACTATTCGCATTCTGTCAACTTGCTTGTGTTAGACAAATCGTCGTGGAAATTATTACTATAGGATGTTTACGTGATGCCTTTGAACTTTGAAGAGTATATTACTGTCGGAAATATTTCATAAAAAACATATTAACATGTAACTATTAATAAATAGTTTAATAATTGAGACAGCTTCATAAATAGTTTATACACAATAATATAATGTGTAAATATATAAAACTACTTAATGCTTATGTAACCACAATGAAAACTGAAGATCCATCGAAGTCGAAGTGATGCTAGAATTAGATCATGACCTCCCGTTATGAAGATAAAAATAAATATGTCCATGACATTTGTAGACAGGGTTGATATGATTAATTATTAAGACTATTATGAGGATATTTTGTAAAGATAAAATAATTAGCTAGATTTTTATACCCAACCTATTAAGGTTTAACGAAATAATTTGTTTATTTTGCTTTTAATAATAATTGTAAATAAAAAGTTATTTAAAGGTTTCTTGCTCAGCCCTTAAATGTGTCTCCAAATGACAATATCACATTCAAATGTCAAGAAAATACGTTTTCACACGAAATGTAACAAGTTTTTTTATTCCACGTTTCTCTATCGTTATCATTTTCGTTAGAGAACGCTCACACGCACAGATGTTTGAACGAAATAAAGCGAAATTGATATGCAAACAAACGGCAATATCATCCATTTAAGGATCAATATAAATTTGAATTGAAAAGCAATTTCGATCTCACGGTTTATTAAAGAATACTTCGCGTAGGCGCTTTTCTATAATTTTACCTTCACTTATTTTTTAACATACTTAGCTGTAACTTTTTTAGTATAATTGTAATGAAACATCTCACAAAAATTAATACTTAATCATAATTTCATTATTAATGTATTTACCTTTAATGATAGGTCGCAGCGTAATCCTCCAAAATGATAATTAATAATTTTTTAATGCATAATTAATTAAGTTTTTTTTCTCCAAAAATGTATCGACAATGTATGAAACTGAACTATTTTAATTTTCTCTTCAACAAGGGAATCTCTATCAAACAATGCTTATTGCCTCAAAATAAAATTATCAAACCCAAAACGCTTTAACATAAAATAACAGAATCTCCTTTCTCATTAGTCTGTTACACCCAATGATGGAATTGGTTATTTTTCTTTTTTAAAATTTTATCAATCTAATTTTTGGTTATTCCAAAAGAAGCAATATTCGTCTTAAATTTAGAGCTTGAATTTCCATGGAGTCGGTGACAGTTAATTTTATTACTTTTCACATTATTGAACGAAATTACTAATAAGCATAATTTTTTGTTATAAATATTCAAACTATTTAACATAAAGCGTATTGACAAATAGTAATCGATAAAATGTTTTCTTTATTAGCAATTTGTTTTCTTTTGTAATATAGGTAATTTATAATATACTTTCTGGCTTGTGATACATAAGTCACACTATGTTTTGCGTAAATTAAAAAAAACAACATGATATAACCAAAATATTATGTTTATTGCTTTTCAAAATACTCTCCATTACATTTTAAACATTTTTTCATGCGATCGAACCATTTTTTAAAACAGTAAGTCCACAGATCTGAAGGCATGTTTTCTACGTGCTGATTGAACGCTATCACTGCCTCATTGGAGTTGGTAAAATTGAAACCTCACATCAAATCTTTAATTTTGAAGAAAATACAGAAATCATAGGGTGCTAGGTCGGGGCTATGCGCAGAAGGGGTGACGAGTTATACCTTTTCGGAAGCTAAAATGACTTTGTTTTCTTGGCCGTGTGTGAAGAAGCGTTGTCATGATGTAAGAGAATGCGGTTTTTTGGTTGTCTTTCGTGAACCTTTTCTAACACCCTGGGTAAACAAATGGTTAAAATACCACTCGGCATTAATACTCTTTTGATCTTCAAATGGAATTGTACAAATGGGACTCGTAGCTGAGAAGAAAAACGCAATAATTTTTTTACCAACGTTTCTCGCCTGCCTCAATTTTGTTGGCCTGTTCTTATTTTCAAACACCCATTCACAAGACTGCTGTTTTTTTTTCGGGTTCAAAACAATAAATCCACATTTCGTCTCCTGTGACAATGTCATAAACAGCATTAGAATGTCCGTGGTCGTACGTAAGTAGCATCTGTGAGCACCATTCCACGCGAACCCGCTTCTGCTCCGATGTCATTTCATGCCAACGACAACAAAGTTTCCGAACTTTCAATTCTTCGTGTAAATTTCTGAATTTGGCTCATACCAACTCCTAATAGTCTCCATATTGTCTCATAGGTAATCCGCATGTTTTTTTTAATTAGCCGCTTAACAGTAGCAACATTATTTTCGTTGACGGCAGTTAAAGGCCGACCTTCACGAAATTCGTCATGTAAAGAAACTCCAGCTCTCTCAAATTCAGCATACCATCGCCTCACAGTGCTCAAACAAGGTGCTTGTCTCCTAAAAGCATTTTGAAGACGAGCAACACAGTCTTGCAGAGAGAGAGAGAACCTTTAAAATCATAAAAAATCATCGCTCTAAAATCTTTTCGACTTAATTCCATTTTTGTTGCGTACGTAGAACTTTGATGTGTGATAAAAAACAATTGTCATATGATTTCCAGCCAATTTTTTTTATTACTAAGAAGTTGCAACGTTTCAAAAAATATATAACATTCAAAATTCAAATAGTTCCGATTAGCTAGAAGTGCAAAACTTTTAGTGTGCCCCATGGATAATTAACAACGGGACATAATAGAGACAAGCAAATGTAATAGTAAAAATTTATGCAGCCTATATAATTAGTTATTATGTGGCATCATGTGGTAAGGAGTAATTCATTATGTCAATTAATTTAAAATAAATACTATTGGCTTATACTGATATTCGGGACAGCGAGATATTTCAATGAGACCACTCAATGCAAGACTGTCATTTATTTATCGTGACGGTAGACATATGTTATTGTACCCGCAGCCTGTACATCTAATAATAATACGTACACACCAACTATTTTGGACATGCGTAAATTACATGCTCAGTAATTCGTTTTGAAAGTATTAAAAATATATTATTTATGATTCTAATACACGATTAAAGATATAATTGAGCATATTAAAGTATTTATATTCCTTTCCATAACCATTTTAGCACCAAATAAATGTACATTTCTAAATGCTAATAAATCACATAAAATTAAGTTGAATATCAATTCTTATTAACTAAATACCTAAACTAGAACAATATTAGTCTTATGAAATAAAAAAGAAATAATGAAATGGAAAAAATTAAGAAACATATACTACTCTGCTGTACTTAAATTCTTAACTCTATGTACATAAATAAAATCAAAAAATATATAATGAATACTTTCAATTTTCATTTAACCCATATCTTTGAACGCAGGTTCTTTATGGATACGATCTTAACACTGGGCTATCGTGGTGCCGCGACGCGAATGGCTGCGGCTGTGGCTGCGGCTCGGTGTCGGGTTCGAGACCGGAAGCACCGTTACCGTCGCTTGTGTGTTCTCCGAAGTCTCTCTGTTCACGAACACATTTATCTTCGGCAGAGGAACTTACTTAATGGGTATAATGAAGGATCTCATCTAAATCGGTCTGTTCCAAATCGTTACGTCATAGATCAATATGTTTTTTTAAATATTTATCGAAATATTTCACATGGTATGTCAAAGGACCTACCCGGACAGCTATCATTCCCTTTTACCAAGTGAACGTGTTGTTTTTAAATGATTTGAAATAAACGTTGTCGCCGACACTGAACTGCCGCGCCGTCCCGTCTCTGTACTTCCGTTGTTCATTTTGTTTTCGTTTAACAAACTCATTTGGATCCGGTCGTACCAAATCAAACGTGGTACGCACTTGCCTGCCTAATAATAGTTGCGCAGGAGTCTTGCACGTGACGCTGGGCGGGGTGGATCTATAAATAAAAAGAAATCTTACTAATGCATTATACAAATTAACTCGTTGGTACGTCGCTTTCTTCAGAGAAGTTTTAATAATTTTAACCGCATTTTCTGCAGCACCGTTGCTGCTCGGTTTGTGCGGTGATGTAGTGATATGGGATATTCCCATTTTTATCAAAAAATCTATAAACTCCTTGCCATTAAATGGTGGGCCGGTGTCGGAAACAAACTCATGTGGTAAACCGAATTGTGCAAAAACATGTAACAATTTCGAAATAGTCGCTTTAGCCGATGTGTTTGGGACTCGAAAACACTCGATCCGTTTCGAGTGAGCATCGATTATAATGAAATAATACTGCGCATTACTTGACATCGAGAAGAAATCGACGTGTAGTCGATGTAAGGGCTCTGGCGGCCAAACCCAGGGGTGCGTTCGATGGCTACATCGATGCCAGGCCAGTACACATAGTTACGCGCTAAACTCTTGCACTTAACCACACCTTGATGTGTTTCAAGTATTTCTTTTAAGGCTGATTCACGCAGTTCACTCGGAAAAACAACCATATGTCCATACAACACACAGCCCTGTTCGATGCTAAGATATTGTTTAAATTTGTAGTATTTCAATAATTAGTCCTTTATACGTTGAAATTTATTTAGAGCAGACTTAATGCCGAACAGTAGGCGATTAAAACAAATCATACTCTGATGCGTGACAATAGTACACAATCTTTTTAAAGGATCGTCCAATAAGAATTGTAAACAGGCGTTACTTAAGTCTATTTTTACAAAAGTAGTTCCCCCGTGAAGAGTAGCAAATATGTCTTCCATCCGTGGAATCGTGTACTTGTCATCTATCAGCAGCGGATTAACGGTCGATTTGAAATCGCCGCAAAAGCGTAACTTGCCACTCTTTTTAAGTGCAGGAAGGACAGGCGTGCCCCACTCGCTCCAGTCGACGGGCGATATGACGACCTCGCGCTGCAGCCGCGCCACACCGCCGCCGCGCCCTCGCGCACGCACAAGCTGATACTACACTTATTAAACGTACCGATCCCTGCCCCAAATACATTCGGAAATTTGTTCATTAATAATTGTAACGTATCATTTGAGTTTGAGGGTGTTTGTAATTTAATATTATTGACTTCTTTAAACCGCAGAAAGCTTATATGAAAAGATCGCATCCAATCTCGCCCCAATAACGATGGGCTAAAATTATTATGTATTAGTATAAGACTTAACTCTGACACTAATAACCCATTGATTTCTACAGAGCTTTATAAATTTACCTTTCGGTTTGACCTTTTGTCCGCTATACATTTTTAATTTCAATGTTTACGGTTGCAACATGTCTATATCAAAATACTGCTTAAATGTCTTTATAGAAACTATAGTGACCGCCGATCCGATGTCACCCTCGAACATGATAGCTGCACCGTTCAACTTCACAGATATAAGTCACCGCCGGTCCGGCTCGCCATCGCTCAGCTGGTACACAGATAACGCGCGCGCGTCCTCCGTGTCCGCCTCCGACGACCGATCGCTCCTGCACTCGTCACTCACACCGTGCACAGACGCCTGCTTACGGAACTTGCACACTTTCGCTATGTGGTCCTATCTACTACACTCGTAACACTCAGTATTGATGAAAGAACACCGCTGTGGCTGATGCCTCCCGCCACAACGGTAACACTTCTGCGCCGTTTGAGCGACACCAGCGCCGGCGCCGCCTCGTCGCCGCGCCGCGCCGCCGCGCCACCGTGCGCCGGAGGGCGACACGCGCCCCGCTCACTGCATGCACCTGCTCGAACGCGCCGCGCTCGCTCCTGCTTCCCGCCGCCAGCTCGACGTCCTGCGACGCCGCCTCCAGCGACAACGTCACCTCTGTGGCGCGGTTTAATGTTAGCTCGCTGTCTTTCTCCGTCATTATCCTCTGTCGTATGTGATCACTGAGGAGTCCGTGTACAAACTGGTCACGCAAATTTTCCCTTAAACTCTCGGTGCTAGTAAACTTGCATC
The DNA here is from genome assembly GCA_018245475.1 of Pharmacophagus antenor. Classification (NCBI taxonomy): domain Eukaryota; kingdom Metazoa; phylum Arthropoda; class Insecta; order Lepidoptera; family Papilionidae; genus Pharmacophagus; species Pharmacophagus antenor. Next base: position 37,622 of record DWQX01000280.1, on the reverse strand, counting down.
CTTTACTAAGTTTCTTAAGTAAAACTAAATATTCACTTATGGATGGACCCTCTGCTTGTTTGCACGATCTAAATATCATTTGTTCCGCAATCAATGAACGCTTAGGTGATAAATGCTCTTCCACCAACTTCTCAATTTCTTGGAGGCTTACTTTTTCGGGACACTCGGGATAGCACAAGTCAATGATGAGGTCCAAGACTTCTGTACCCACAATTGCAACAAGTTATTTAGATTGATAAACAGTCTTTATGTCGTGTATTGTGAACCACGCCCTTAATCTACTAATATACGTCGACCACCTTTCTACGTGCAAATTAAATTCTTTTATGCTTCAATTTTACTTTTTCAGCCATAATGCTCTCAAATCACGTAATTTTTACACTTTTTATATAATTTTCGTGGGTTCCTTGTCGCTGAATTGGCTTATACTGATATTCGGGACAGCGAGATATTTTAATGAGACCACTCAATGCAAGACTGTCATTTATTTATCGTGACGATAGACATATGTTGTTGTACCCGCAGCCTGTACATCTAATAATAATACGTACACACCAACTATGTTGGACATGCGTAAATTACATGCCCAGTATTTCGTTTTGAAAGTATTAAAAATATATTATTTATGATTCTAATACACGATTAAAGATAATTGAGCATATTAAAGTATTTATATTCCTTTCAATAACCATTTTAGCACCAAATAAATTTAAATGACAATATTAATATAATAAATAAAATTCTAGTGACGAATTTGCCTTTAACGTTTTACAATTTTTTATTAAACATAGTATAATAATAATTAATTATAAAATAATCAATTAAATAAAGACCTTAAAATAATTCCGTATTGTCTCTTCTAATCTGTGATAAATAATTAAAAATTATTTACCGTTTGTATTAAAAATACTAGTATTGTACTGCTCAAAACACTTAATTGACTTCATTTGACAAATTCATTGATAAAAACGCAGCACGGATTTTTTGAACTGTTTTGTTTGGTTTCTGTCTTTTATAATTAAAATTAATTCGTAATGGGTTTGATTTTTAAAAGCTACATCTTATAAATACTACATACGACATAAAGAGACTTTACCAATGATACAAGCTATAAAAGTGTTCTGTCAACTAGACATTAAACGACAAGGAAAATAGTTTTGGATGACCAATATTACATGTAAAAATCCTTAATGGATTGCATAAGAGTCCTTCATTTTCATTATCTTTAGATACCTCAAAATATTTTTCACCAAAAATCAGTTATCAAAATAACCGCCGTTTATTAATTAAACGATAAACTTCAAAACAGTGTTCAAAAATTTTAATTATATTTATTAAACTGAAGGTCAATTATTCAAGCGTTCAGAGGCGGAACAAGATAATAATACATTCAACTTTCCGTATTGACATACCTTTTTTTCTAATGCGATATGATTATATGTATTATGACATACACGGAAAACAATATAAATATGTTACATACAAAAATTAATTGTTTCCTAAAAATCTAACTAGCATTGTAGTTAAGTACGCTTCATGGTTTTAATATCTTTACAATAAGAGACAACTAACCATTTCGTTATCAATGAATTAACAAAGAACTTTCAGGTTTTCCCCTTAAGATAACTTAAAATGTTTATTAAACAGTTATCTTCACAAAATTCAAATTGTTTTACACAAATGTAACATACACAAAGTTCTTAAAAATTTATATAAAAATTATGAAAAGTTAAAAAGAAGAAAGGCGAAAAGAAAAATTAAAGTAAATGTATAACGGACAACAAGGAGTAGGTTCTAAATACGACGCTAATATTTTTTAACCTTCGTCGAAGACAGCTACGATGCATTTTTAAAGTAATTTTACATGCGCACCAAATCATCATTAAACTTTGTCGTTAGAAAGAGATTTGTCCTTAATGTTCATCCTTTAAAAAAATCGAAAGAAAATTGTACCTGTAAAATTTTGGGTATTTTTTAGTTTTATTTCTATTAATAAAAGTAGTGTTTTCTATTTTCTATTTAAAGTCTATGCAGTCTTTTATTAAAAACTATTATTTAAGATATAAATTTCTGTAGCGCATCCACAATGTGTTTGTGAACTAGGCTATTATTCAAACATTGTCAGCAACATAACTAATTTTCCATTCGATTAGTTAGTTATATCATTAAGTTATAAGGTCGTCGACCACTGTGCGTGCAAATCCACTTGTCCAGTGACTCTAGCCAAGACTACGGAGAAAACACTAGTTACATTTTCTATAGGTGTTTTAAATAACTAATTTAGAATTAAAGTTTTATAATATATATTTTAAATGTAGATTATACGTCAAAACAGAATTAACACTCAAGAATATTTTTATTGCATGCAATGGCATATTCTCAAAAGTGTGTTGATAAAAATATCATTAATATTTATTTATAGAAATCGCGTTTCGATTTAGTTAATTTTTTATGTTAATTCTTACATAACGATAGTAAAAAATGTTTCTATGCAAGAATGTTTTTTATAGTGCTTATATATTTAAGCAGTAAAATATTATAATGTATCAAAATTCGATTTGCACTTGAACTTTGATTATGTAATCACCCTCAAGGATATACAGATCGTGAACATGTTTTACTGTACATACTATATTAAGACAAAAAACAAGTTTGTTTCGGATTAAATGATTGCCACAGGCCAGTTGCGTCTCGTGTTTACAAATAGACAGTCTACAATTTTGTGTTTAGATAATGCAATAAATTTTCAATTGAAATGCAGAATAAAACCTTTAGTGAATTGGAACTCACAGAAAATGTTAACGAAAATGGTGATCCCAAGAAAAAAGGAACCGAAAATCAGAATCAAAATCGTATTCATAATATATCCTGTTTTGACAGAGTGAAAAATTTTCTAAAGTTCTTTACAGTTGAACCATTTCTGTTGTGTTATATTATGCCGAACGTGATATCATCATTAGCGGTTCAAAAGTTAAATATGGAAAAAGCTTGCCGATCAGATTTAAATTTCTCGGAAGAAATTTGTACTTCGGCGTTCAGTGGTGATATTATGGATAACATTACAACTACTGCTTTAAATGGTGCACAAAGAATGGTAGCAGACATGACAGTTTGGAAGCAACCATTGCAGAGTGGAATCCCAGCGATAGCCATTTTGTTTGTTGGCGCATGGAGTGATAAAACTGGTAATAGGAAAGCTCTAATGCTTTTCCCAATAATGGGCGAATTAATATCAACTATAGGATTACTATTTACCACATACTTTTTCCTTGAATGGCCATTATGGGTTACTGCGTTAATAGAAGCACTGCCGTCTGCTTTCTCTGGTGGACTGTCGATCGCTTTAATGGGGTCGTATAGTTATATAGCGGATGTTACAACTGTGGAATCAAGAACATTTAGGATCGGTGTTGTGGCCGTTATAGTGACTTTGGGAATACCATTAGGTTCTTCGATCAGTGGAGTATTGACAGAAGCTTTGGGTTACTATGGTATTTTCGGGATCGGAACGTTGCTATACATTTTGGCCTTTATTCAGACATATTTCAGAGTACATGACGTTCGAAGAGTGAAAATAGAAGGAACATTTCGAGAAAAACTGGTACAATTTTTTCATTTTAAACACATTTGGGAGACGATATCACTTCTATTTATATCACCTAAAAAGCAAATTACCCAAATCATTTTAGTTATTTGGGCCCATATTGTAATTATCGGACCGGTTTATGGTAAGATAAAAAGCTACGTGATTTAATTTGGAATATAGTCATGAATACTAGCGTAATAAAATGTTCTCTTTACAGGAGAAGCAGGAGTTATGTTCTTATACACCTTAAAAAAATATAATATGACTGTTGTAGAGTTCAGTTTGTTTTCGACGTATTCTATTCTCATGGGCTTAGGAGGTAAGCGGATTTTTGTTATTAAAATTTAAATTGTTAGAACACAAAATTTAGATGTAAATTATTTTACTGTATTTCTAAACAGAGTGCAGTGTACCAGAATACAAGTTTTATAAATGAGTTAACAACTTAACAGGAACTGCGGTGGCCGTAACGGTCTTCAGTAAATGGCTGAAAATGCACGACGCTCTAATAGGTGTTATTGCAACGAGTTGCAAAGTGATGTCTAGCCTAGTTTACTCACTCTCACCCACCAAAGCTTGGTTCTACAGCGGTCCAGTGTTCGACTTCTTTGGCAATTCGGGAACCACCGCTATAAGATCATTGGGAACTAAAGTCGTTGATCCAGAAAAAGTCGGTACGTAAACTTAAATTACAGTACACACTATAATGCAAACGACCAAGGTAATTTTATTTTGTTCTTTAAGAAAATCTGAAAAACTTACTTTCATATCATATAACCTGAAACATAATTAAAACAAAAGGAAAGTAATCAGAAAACTAAAGAGTTGTTGTTTGTTAACTGATCTTACCACTTTCAATTAAAGGAAAACTCCAGGAAAATAAACTTAAGACAATAAATGTTCTTAAAAAACTTTTTGGAAATTAATTTATTTAATAAAAAGTTGTACAAAATTTTTAATTTATCTAAATTGTAGTCGTACCAAGCCAGCTATGTATTTTACGACAATACCTCAGTAGTGATTTGTATTACATAAAAATATGTAAACGTTTTTTTTGTACAGTATATAATACGAGTATACAAGTTAATAGAACTTCATATGTAGTTTTTAAGCAAATTATACGACGCATCACGTTACGATCAAAAATGTGTATCTCTTAACTTAAAAAAAAACACTCGTTTCGTTCTTGTATGTTATAAAAACAAATACTTAATTACCCATTACAGCCCTAGGATATCATTTAACTTCTGATAATGGAGGCGTTTTGCCTATTTACTGAATTGGATCTCCTACATCTCTTATATTACTCTCCGATTTTGCTATCGAACGTATCACATTTAGTCAACCCAATGTGATGATGAAATTTTCCATTTATAAATTGAACACAGCCTAATTAAAATTATAGGTAAATTATGTGATTTCATTTTAGATATTTTTATAAATATCTCTATATAAACAGGTTGTACGTGGCCACAAGATGAAAAACATTCGATTTAGAATAGCTTGATGTAACTCGTCTGTAAGTGCTTCAAAGTAGTTTGACCACAAAAACATGAAAACAGGATTTTGTATTTCTTTATTTTATATGTTCACATACTAAAACCAACATGCAACATATAATAAGTACATACTTACGTACCCATAGTGAAATGTTCATTATATCGTTTTAAGAAATGATATATTCTTTTACTCTTGTTATTTCTCTTACTTCTAAGCCATTAATTCTAGAGCATAGTATTGTTTCAATTACTGATTAGCAGTAGACATCAAAACTACAATGGTACGGCCCCAACCGATTGCACCAGGAGGGACCAATAATCAGTAAAGGACCTTTCAAATTTCCTAACAGACACCTCCTTACATACTTCAAATTTACATTTTCTTTATTAAATTTCAGGTAAAATGTGTTCACTAATTGGCTTTGTGGAGGCTATTGTGCCTGTGATATACGCACCACTTTACAGCTCAGTGTACTCTCAAACTATTGAAATATTTTCTGGTGCTTTTTATTTACTTGGTGGTATTATGACTTTACCGGCGTTTCTCATATTCATGTAAGTATCCCTTTACTTGGTATATCAATAGGCAGCAGCGTGAGAGATACTTTTTTTACTGGAATACACCTTTATCTCCACTCTTTGGGTACACTAAAAACATTTCCACTTTAACACTTCTAAACTTCATTTTATTACTTTTTTAAAACTCAAATAATTTAATTAAATTAAAATAAATTCATGTGAATCTGTTCACCTTAACTATCATAAAATTCTTTCCACAGCAAAATTATTACTTCTTTTTAAGCCTTGTAAATGCTATTTTTTGAATATAGATACAGATAATACTGCAAAGTTATTTCTTTCTCGCTTATGTCTAGCTCATATCGATTTCTATGTCGATTATTATGTATGATCGTTTTATACTCGTACACTTTATGGATTTTTCACATTGTGTTAATAAAAGTATTTACTTAATTAAAAAGTAGATATTATTTCAGTTATATTTTGCTGAAAAATATTTGACCATTAATATTTTCCCAGCCGTCTCTACATGTTACAACGGCAACAAGCAAGGGATCAAGTGACAAATCCAAACGAAAAGGAGATGTACGCTCACGAAAATGCTGTATCAGCTATGTAGGTCAAAAAGTTAACTTTAGTTTTATATCAGAGTCCAGCTCTTTATATTATAGTATAAAGATATAAGCACACAAATAAAATCTTAGAGAAAAACACGAATATACCAAATAAAATTTATAATGTAAATAGTAACAGTGAATACATCTAATGTTATGTAACCTCAATGCCATGTTTATAACATGTTTATTTGTTATTCATAATGACTGACCCTTGAGCAAAAGCAATAAAAAAATCTACCATAAGACAAATAAATAATTATATTATTACATTAGGACTATAAAATGGAAAATCAATGTTAATTTTATAAAAGAAAAAACTTTTCGTATAAATTTTTCTGGTTTTGTTTTCCGGACATCCCTTTGTCATTCTTAAAGGCGCCATTACTTAAATGCTGCTGTAATTGTTACTGGAGCTATGAATGACATGACATAACTGCATGTATTATGTAGAAACATTTTATTGTTCAATTTGAATGTCAACACTAAGCATCTTATATACTTACAAAGATGATATAGAGTAAGTGGTTATTTTATCGCAATGTTCAAATTGAACCAATTTCATTACAACGCATAGCAGGTTTATGAGATTGGTTCGAAGGAAGTAAAGCTTTACTATCGTATATGATATTGTTTGAATCATTCATTACAGCTTTTTATGTGTGATATTTTAGGCAACCCTGTATACGCACGTAATTTAATTATATTATATAATATATTGTTATTCCATGTTAATTTCTAATAAAAAACTTGTAAAATAACGCAAAAAGCTTTCACGCATAAATTTAGAATTAGTGATTTAATTTTACTTTGATCGTTGTTGCATTTTGTACAACAGAAATAATGTCTTTCGTTTGTTTATCGGTTATGGACTAACACTTAACCTACAATTCACCTGATGTTAAGTGACAACGAAGCTGCAGATGGCGAATCGTATTTCCCTGAATTCTTTCTCTCACATATATGACTGCCGGAACTCAGCAACGGTGTTATGGCGACATATTGGCATTGAGGATGGCAGCTACCCAGGTGGGTTAGAAAAACCCTGCCTCCATCAACATGCCGTTACACTTGTGACCTGGGAATTGAAACCAAAACCTTCGTGCCCAGGCAAGGCAAGCGGCTAACCACTGCGCCATAGAGACAATCAAAAATTTTCTTTTCTGAAATCACTTATGTTAACATTTGACTGTCATTTTATCAACTTTATAAATTTGACACCTTCAATATATCAGTTGGTATATAAAATATACACTTTATATAGCATGCCAATATTCCACCTTGATTATATAATTGGCAACTAATACTATACAAGATTAGTTTTGAACCTAGTTCTTTGGACATTGTACATTGTATAAGGAATTAAATTTTGATATCTGTAAAGTATATTTCTATATTTCAAAATGATTAACTACGTACTGCAGTGATTCACCTTTTGCCTTGTTACACGGATGTGCGGATTCAATTCCAGGTCCAGTCTTGTAGATTACGGATGGGAAAAGGATTTTTTGAACCTGTGTCTCAACAGTCATGCATACAAGATCCAAAATATTATAGACGAGCTCGCTCCACAGTCTACAGCCTTATTGTCACAAAGTCATGTGCCTATTGAAGTCGTATTAACCCTTTGTTGATAAAAAAAAATCTTTACAAATTGTATGTGGGGGTTACTCAGGGTGAATAAGTAGTCTTCTTTTAACATAAATCTTTATATTTTACAAATCTTCTTTACGTCTTCAATCGTCCTTCGCCATTTTACTTCTATCCCTTCTGACATTCTATACACATCAGTATCTTTGACTTTCACTTCCATTCTTACAACCCTTACTCCTCCATTCATCCTCTTCACTTACGTCTACTTTCCGTTTCTCACCACCTGGATGATTGGCAATCTTCCACTGCGCGTTTTTCGATCAGTCGTCGCGGTATTTCTAGAAGAATACAACTTGAGGCACCTCCAATAAAATAACTTGCATGAAAAAAATAAAAATTGATGCATTTAATGAAGATGTTGTAAATGTAATACTTTACTTTTATGTCACAAGCAAGAGCATAGAAAAACTTGCGTTATTTAAGCACTATTAAAAAGATTTCAGAATCTATAATAGTTTTTACGAATGTAATACCACTTGCAAAATTTAACACCCTTTTATGTGGGAATATTTAGAATATTCACCGATGAATGTAAACCAGTGTTGTTTTAAACGTAAATCAAGAAATTGTTTTGTGCAGTCCCTGTCTTAAACGCAACTAAGGGTACTGTTGACTGTATCTGAGATTGATAACTTCTCAAAATTATTTGGATACGAAATTTTTAGGATCGCCTGTACATAATAGCATCGCCTCAGAAATGGTTTTTGCAACGACTGTATATATGTAGAAATAGTACATCACTAAATTATTGATCTCTGAATATAACAAGTTTTCTTTATCATCTATACATCTTTTGTTAAAACATTGAACTTCTATATAGATGGAAAAACAATATTATTTCTTATTGTAGTTGCAGATACGAATATCTCGTAATACCAATTCAATTTATAAATTGAAGGTATGCATTGTTACAGTAACGTAACATATGTTTATTAGTATTTTTTGCAATAAATAAAAAGAAGTTTCATTTATATATTATACCTATACGTCAAACTTGCTATAATTTAGTAAGAATTTATAAAGCAATCTTACAAGTTTAGTCTGTCTATGTTTAAAAAATCTGTTTAGGTGTTAAGATCATTAGCGACTGTATAACATTACTTTTCAGAGATTTTTCTTATTATTGGGTACGCAAGTGGATTTTTCTATACAAAACATAAATTATTTCTGTATAGTATACACGGACCGAATGAAGAAATCTATCACCGTAGGTAAAGATGTATGCTGTTTAAGTTATTGTAATTTATTTTATTAAAATAATCTAATACACTTAAAACTGGTTTCAATTAAGGCTGATTCATTACGAAATACCTAATAACTGTTAAAAAAATCGCCTGAAATGTAGGAATTACAAGTTTTCAGTTTACAAATTTGCAATTCTTTTTTGTAGGCGTTTAGTTTTGGTGTTGCTTCGTGAAATATTTTGAATTTTTAAAAAACTGAAAGTCCTAATTTTAAGTTTTTTCGTAAGCTAGTTATAACAATGTAATCATCTATGTTACAGACTTTAACAATATTACAAAAGATTAACCTCTTCACGCCCATGGTGATATTTGTGGACGTTTAGTTTTACATTTACAGTTAATTTACATTAGTTTAGAGATGAAAATCTTTCACATATTGTTTTTTAATACTTCTTTACCTTTCGCTACTTGACCACCGATGAAAATAAAATTTAATGATTTTACTGAAATTTTAAAATTTACTTATATTTCTCATTTGTAATAAATTAATGAACTAAAATATAAATCATATTCATCTATACAACTTGTTGAAGTTTAAACTTCAAAAAATTCTTTTTTTTGTTTAAAATTGTTACATTTTTTTCAAAAGTAGAAACAAAATATTTCCAAAACCTTTTTTTGAGAACAATAATGTAATTTAGACATAAAACCTACAAAAATCTATCATATGTTAGAAAGATCTTATTAAATTTGTAATGTATAGTATAACGAAACTTTTGATATTTAAAAAACGTAAGGCTCAGTGATAACTTTTTATGTAACAAAATGCTTCCATGTAATCTTATATTTACTTAAGTTAACTCTTAAGTATTAAAAATAAGGTCATTGAAGTATTAATTAAGAATTTGTGACAAGTTTTCAACGAATCACATAAGCGACCGAATATTTTGTTTGAGAAAGCACACTAATGGAGAGCGTCTTCCGTGGTGTACTAGAATAATATGGGTCAATTACCTTATAACATTACAAGACTGCCTATTTTGATTAACCGGTCGACTTAAACGCTTCGCAAAAATCGCTCGATTAAGTTTTTATTTAGTAGCCGTAAGAAACAATGTGAGAACGTTAACCCTGATGATAAAAAGATATTTATACAGCACTCGTCACGGCACCAAATCGTACAGTTGTTTCAATTATTTATTCATTTAGCGCGGCGGCGCTTACAGGAACGAGCGTTGGATTATGTGTAACTCAAGGTGCTCAGATAAAATTACCTATTTATTAAAAGTGACGTCGGCCGTAGTGAGACCTCTGTTATCGTGAGCGAGATGCGCGCGCCTCGTGTACGTCGCCGCGCTCTCATATCGGCCTGCATTTTACAACCTGATATTTACATCTCTCGTTTTTGGGAACTACACTTGGAAAGACTCGGATTAAGCGCGCAGTAGTCACAATCCAGCGCCGACGGCGATCGCGAAGCAGTGCTCTGTGTGTGTATGTGTGTGTTTGAAATAATTATAATTTATCACTTTTACTGACTCTCACTTTTATCGTTGCGTAAAAACATGAGTGCTAGTACTGAAAACATTAACAGCTCGGTTGACTTCACGAAATCTAATATACACCTCACCGCCGACGTGGAAAAGAGAACGCTGCGTGAAAAATCGAAACAGGCGTTGAAGGACATCAAGTATTGTATCCGCGAAACAACGGTCGAGCCATGTTTGTTTACTTTTATGCTGTGTACAGCCCTGTCGTCTTTGGCAGTACAAAACATGCACTTAGAGAAATCGTGTAGAGTTAATTTTCAATACAGCAATGAAATATGCGATCGTATCAGGGATCGCAACACAACTGGTCTCGAAAAAGAATTAAACAATGTTCAATCATTGGTAGCGAAAGTTGTGGCCTGGAAATTTCCTTTACAGACTGCAATACCCGCAGTTATGGTTCTCTTTATTGGGGCGTGGAGCGATAAAACGAAGAAAAGAAAAATTTTCATACTGTTTCCATTTATAGGTGAAATTGTTGCAAATATTGGTCTTTTGTTTGCTACGTATTTCTTTTATGAATTATCGCTGACTGCAACTGCACTGATAGAGGCCTTACCGGCTGCGTTCAGCGGTAGCTATATCATTATGTTTATGGGAATGTACAGTTTTATGGCCGACAGAACTACAATCGAAAACAGGACATTTCGTTTAGGTGTGGTCACGATTTGCGTCAGTTTAGGTACCCCCACGGGGACGGCATTGAGTGGTATCTTGTTAAGACTGTTGGGGTATTACGGTATGTTCACGTTATTGTTGGTGCTTCACATATTTTCATTTCTTTATGGTGTCGTTTTACTCGAAGATGTTTTACCTCAAGATGACAAAAGTATGACTACAAGCTATACGAATCGAAATGAAAAGTTTAAGATAAAAATTAAGGAAGTATCTATGCTCGTAGCGGATACGGTATTGGTAGCGCTCCGACCGAGGGCATTCGGTATGAGAATGCAAATACTTTCAGTAATCGTACTGTACATTCTAATGGTGGGACCTCTTTATGGTAAGTTAATTCTTTAAACAATAAACATTTTGGTATAGATGTGTTATTAATATACAAACTATAGGAAATATGATATACTCGTAAAGACATGAAAAGAAACACGCCAGGAGACCAGACACGTCATCATAACTTCATAAAAATATCGAAAGTCACGCATGAAGATGATTGGACATACATTCACCAAGTAAAGGAGAAAGTAGGCGTAGTTTCATATCAGAAAACGAAATAAAGGGTTATATGCAGTATAAGTCTTTGAAACCTGATCCACTGTAAAAACCAGAGCAAAATTATATTCACATACAGTCGTGCAAACTCCATTTCGTAATAACAACAACCTAATCATTGCAAAACAGGTTAATATTTTTTATTCTATTCTAAGTACAAGCTTTAGATACATTTATAATAGCGAAACTGTACCCGACAGCAATAGGTTATAAGTACTAACAGATGAAATGTGTAATTCGTACAAAGGACGGTGATAAGGGTTTTTTTATTGATGACTCATAATTACTGTCAGAAATACTTAATTCTTAAAAATATAATTTGACTCGACAGACTTTAACAGCAGCGATATAATGACATTTAAGCCTTCGACAACATTCCACAAGATTCGAGGCTCTTGTGGATTAGATTTATTGTCGAAGCACTCAGTTTTATCTGAATTTAACTTATATTATTTGTCTTCTTATACAACATTAGAATTTTTAAAGACCATTTTCCAAAATTACCTTTTGATTTAATACTACAGATATTTGTTTTTAAACTAACATTGTTTTGAACTTTTTATATTCGAAAAATTGTATAATTAAGCAGGAGTCGTCGTGATTCAATCTTCAAAATCAAATTTGAATAAAATGCTTGTCGATTGATTTATTAACATTTTTTATTCTTATATTATTCTAAATTTTTTATTGATTTGATATTATAGTACCTAAGTTATTATCATGAGCAATTGACAGTAGTTTTGGATATATTGTATCGTTACTTTGGACTCCAAATATTAGTCACTTAATTGCATTGATAAGTGATAACATGTAATTTCTAGTAAGAATTGCTTTATTTAATTAGTTACTGTGCGACTAATACTACAAATAAATGACTTTACATTATAAAATTTTAATGAATTTAATAAATAATTCATCTAAGGAATGATCATTTAAGGAAAAATATTAAGACAAAATTTTACGCCTTAATCTCCTTTTAGTGTCGTAAACGTTAATTGTCTCTTAATTGGAGCCGAAATTTTACAGGCAAGGAGGTGCGCACTAAACATAAAATTTAGCTTTTAGACTCGTTTTAACTCTGTTGGAAAACAGGTTTTAGAATGTCGTCGCTGTAATCGAAGTCTGTTGCTTAAATTAATGTCAACACGCATTTACCTGTTAACAGGGAGCTAATACACTTATCTACGCATAATAATATCGATCAATATGATTAGTACCCAATGCATTACTATGATAATTATAAAAGTTATTAAAAGATTTTCATAAAAATATCAACAGCAATTTATTCTGTATTAATACAACTCCTCATATTCTCTTATTTACTTATACAGTTTTGTGCTAATATGAAACTTTTTTTGTATAAGTAATGCATGATTTACATTTTGGTTTCGATTAAAATACGTCGAATAATTATTACAATTATACGTGATACAGTTTAGCAATTATTTTATTATATTATTTAAATTTAAATTCTAGTATGCTTTTTGATCAGTGCATTTCATGCTATTTGTCTAAAACAGACAAAATTTAAGACTTTGGACCCTATAATAAAACTAAATTTTTTGTTCACTGGAGCAGAAGTGACAGATGTCCTGATGTTAAGATTATCAAGGATTACCTTCAAGAGCATCAGGTCCTCATAAGACTGTTATTAGTAAAACTACTCTACAAGTTTTATACGGAAGAACGGTTACAATTATTAAATTACATCTTACTACTGTTAGTTGTGTGATGTTCACTACGAACGTGGTTGCATAATTACCCGGCGGTTCTTGCTTTCGCATGCGGCCTTGGGCGTTGCATTATCTATACATTTTGAATAACTGTGCGCCTAATGACATAACCGCGACATCGTTTTTTTTCCAACTTTTTTAATCTCATGATAGATGTTGTGTTACTTCAATTAAAATAACATCCATTTAGTTAATAGTTTACAAATCGTATTGGCTAATCATAAGACAAATCATTATTATTTTACCCTTGCTCAAACACGATCAATCTTCTTTCTTTTCATCAATGACATTATAAAAGTAACCTATGTTCATACTTTGATACTGACAATAAAAAGTGTGAGAAATATTGTTTTTGCATTTCTATAATTAACATGTAACACAATAGATATTTATGCATTTACCTTAAGTAATATGAAATGTTTCGTTTGTTGAGTTTTTCAATAAGATTTTATAAAATATCCTACTGCTAGTTTACATGAGTAAACGACGACTTATAAAAAAAAGTAGATCTTTCTAAAACAAGCGTACAGGGAATGTCCAATTCGAAAAACTGGTTTCATAGTCATAAGTTCCAACGTCCACAGGTTGTACATTTGTTTACTTATTTAATTACCAAAGAGTGTGTAAACGACACCCGAAGATGCACGGCACCTAATTTTAGGGCGACTATTTAAAGTTTCACATTCCTCAAAATCTTTACACGAAATGTCTTGTAATTATTTATAGCCATATGTATTTAAACAACAGTGTATTATAAAAACTGTATTGAAAATATGCCAGAATTGGCAACAACATTGTTTGTAAATTTTAAAATCGTCTTCAATTAAATAAAATTTGATAGTTTTTACTTTTTGTGTTTGGATTGTGTTTTTTAACACAATAATAATTGTATTTTATACGAAGAAAAAAACCAGGCACTGAATTGTTTAAGTTAAACATATCTTTTTAAGATCTAAATTTTCTATTACGAAAACGATATTAGAATGTTACATCGATTTCTAATTGAATATCATCGTATAAAATAATAACAGTTGGAAGTACATATGTTGGTAATTAGCTACATCGTTAAAAATTATATTATCAGTAGATTTATAGTTTGTAAGTCAACACTTGGACTTGCCATTGAGACAAGGTAATGACCGCATAGACAATGCGCAGACGATAACAAAGAAACTTGTTCGTTCGTCATATCGACTTCATGATTATTTTTTTTCTTTCCCAGGTGATTCGCAAGTGAGTTATTTATATGCTATACGCAAATTCAACTTTAACGAAGTGGAGTATAGTATTTATGGTGCAATCAATACCGTTCTCGGTTTGATAGGTAAGTTACATCTGTTGAATTTTTGACACAGAACAATCTTCTTTAGCCTGAACCGAGCAAAAACTCATGTCTGGGCTTGGGCGCACAATTTTATAATATAATTCTAAAAAATATTCTGACAACAACCTATGGAGGTCAAAAATCTGACGTAAGTCTATCTAATTCGCTTCCATTTTACAGAAGGATTTGGAACCGGAAATAAAATAATATGACCAGTCAAAAGTGCCTGTGCAAGTCTAATGCAATGAAATAAATTTCGAATCGAAGGAAATTTTAAGTGAACAACAAAATTATTGAATTATTATTTTATAATAGAACATTATTACGTAATAAAACGTGCAGAAATATTTTGAAATGGAAGTTAAATTAACAAACATCTTTTATCATTTTCATTTGAAAAGTAGAAATAAATATTTATTAGGTATGCAATTCTATGAAAACATTTATGAACATGTATTCGTGTTTTCCACCGAATTGCGTCACGTTGCATTTATTTTTCTCGTTTGACAAAATGAACTTACGCAAACATCTGCATGTTATTTAGATGACATTGGTAGTTTTTATGCGACGTCAATATGTGTGAAAAACAGCCTAGTTTACACAATTTTTTTATATGTTTATCACCAATTATTTTTAGTAACCTCTTATAATCTTTATACTTAAGAATTGTACAGATACATAAACATTCTGCTGCTTAGTTCAATATCAATTTTATCGACCTAGGTCAAGGATCGTGTTATCTCATTGCATACGAAGTCTTTTGCATGTTCGCTTCAATGTTGTACACATAGTATACCATTTAAAACTATAGGTGTATGCAGTAAAGCGTGTGTAATTCATAAGATCTTAAGTTACTTTTACAACATAATCACGATTTCCAGAATCTACACTTATTTTAGTGTTTAAAACATTATCTTTTAATAACTATTTATCTTGCTTTTTGAATACTTATCTTAATACTAGTTTCCCCGATTTTAGAGAGTGAAATAATATTTTTTATAATGATGGGCAATTAAACCATAATTTGCATTTACAGAATCAAAGAAATCACGATGATAAAATCAATACTTAATACATTTATTAATTTATACGACCTCATTACAATATTCTCGAAAATCGTAGCACAATTAATATAATTGAATATATAAATAAATTGAAAAGCAATCGAAATTACTTCTTTAGGTAATCTAGTGTTAAATAGAGAAACCATTACAAATTACATCTAAACGGAACATAAATATCTATTGATCATATTCCACATCTGCGTAAAAAGGCATTAAATCATGAAACATGCGGCAGTAAATTTAAAATTTTAAACTTAAACTTAAAATTTTTTAAAATATTCTGACACTTTATAAAGACTAAAATAGAAATAAACGAGAAAAATGTTATTATATTTATGAAATATAAAACATCTTTATCGCACATTGATATTTTCGAATGCGTATTCATTTACGTTTTTTTTAGGTATGTGTAAGATAGTAAACATTTTTATTTATACATATGTATCATAACAATTAAATTTTTCCACCGTTTTTGCACAACTATTTTATTTTGATAACATGTTTGCATACGGATAAAATGGCACAGACATCAGCAGAGTTGTACTTCTTAAATGGCTAAACTAATTTTGACATAGGTTAATTATTTTAAAGGCTACTGAATTAAATAGCCAAGGCTTTATTTCTAACGTCAGCAAGTTCAGCAATTAAAAGAAAATATATTTTAAATCACTCCTATGCTGTTATAACCTGGATTTTGAAAATTATGAAATAAATGTTATTCTAATTCTTCTTAAAGATTTCTAATCGTCTCCTATAACATTCTTATTGCAGGTACTTTCTTCTGTATAGTATTTCTGAGTAAAAAGTTAGACGTGCAAGACAGCATCATTGGAATTCTTGCTGGAGTCAGCCGGATTGCAGCGTGTTTCGTATTCGCATTTGCTCCAAATAGACTGTGGTATTACTTAGCACCACTGTTCAATATATTCAGTTACACAGGATTGACCGCCGTTAGAGCGATTGCGACCAAAAGTGTGCCAACCGAAGAAGTTGGTAAGCAAATTTTACTGAATATGTTACCGTGCAAATAAAATTGACATTTATAGAATTTGAATTGTGTAACAGAATATTCTAATGTTTTTTTAATTACGTCATGTTGTGTAATTAAGATTGATGTTATATATTTAGATCTGCATATTATGTTACCTCAAATTTAAACTGTTCCTTAATTATTTTAATAGGATAGGTAATAAAAATATCTTCTAAAGCATTAATTTAGAATATTTTATAATTAACTTTGATGATGCAAATACAAACTAGATATAAAACTTTGGACCAGAACATCATTAAATATTTCAAATTGAGTAATTTAATTATTGATTGCATATCAATTATCATACTCTTATCATTGATTTCATAATAAAAAATTAAACTGAAATGTTTTATAATACTTGGTTATTTTATCTTTGCTCTAACATCATATGAAGTTCAGGTCATGTTACTTCTTGGAACAAAAAATTAACTAGATGTAGTGTTTTGTAGCAGAACAATCCTCTATATATCTTACCTATATCCCTACATATTTATGATTTGTTATTTAAGCAATACATTTTTCTCCCTCTAAGATGAAGTAACATATATACGACATATGTATTAAATGTAAAAATAATATACTTTTAATGGAATGTCTGAAGACATCTTTAAAACAAATGGACAGAAAAATTACTGATTCAGATATTATTTTACAGCAAAATTAAGTTCACTAATGGGTGTCACGGAGGCTATAGCGCCTTCGATATATATGCCTACGTCGAGTTTCATTTACGTATCGTCAATAGAGAACTTCCCCGGGGCCTTTTATTTGTTCGACGCAGTCCTCACCATGTTCGCACTTGGATTGTTCGCGTAAGTCGATTAATATATGACAGTTTCAACTGATCCTTGCTTATATCTATTAATCAGGCTGATCGAGAGATTGCTAAGAACATGTGTCTTGTACAAGATTTCACACTTAAAAACTATTTATTTACTTTCGTGCTTTTGAATATTAACTATTTTTGACAGTGTCCGTGCCGCAGTGGTTTAGCTGCTTGCCTTGTAACGCGGAAGTCCCGGGTTCGATTCCCGAACCACAGGAGAAGTGGAGTCTGAATGGTGGAAGAGTTTTTCAAACCCACCGCGCTATCACTCTTAATACCAATCTGCCGCTATAGCAGAATTGCTGTGTTGCGTTGTGAGAGCCAGATGTATTCTGAGCAAAAACGCTTCACCATCTAAGGCCACATTGTCATTTATCATCAGGTGAAATTGAGACCAAGTTCTAGCCCATAACTGACAAAATAAAATTAAGAATTGTTAAGTGAAAATATATCAACATTTTAAATTTAATATAAGTTTTTTACCAGTACCACTAACAAATAATTTAAACTAAAATATGGCGGTGTAGTTTATGGTAGGTCATATGTACTTTTACTGTTATAATAATGAACAGCTAATACTTAGGCATAACTGCAGAAATGCAACTCGTGTGCCCGGTTTTAAAATATCTTACATAAGTCTCTTTTTTGGTGTCAACAGTGAAAGTGGTTTCAAAGTAGTCGCAATAAGAATATATTTATACGTGTGATTAAAATAAATTCCTTTAAAATACAAAAAAGTTAGTGCCGAAAATACATATTAATAAACCATTTTTCAGACTCATTTACGTTTTGGTGAAAAGGAGGAACCAGACCAGCGTTACGAATGCCCGTAGAAAAGAAGTATTCGCTAGAACAAATGAAGTGTCACGATTTTAGAATCGTAACAAACTAAATATATTGATAAATACTAAACACTTCGCACAAAATATTATAAGACTGTTGTTTTTCAAATGTTTATTTTAGAATATAGAAAATGAATAAAATAATAAGGTTACGGGTATTATGAGCAAAGTTTTATTTTATAAATTTCTAATTATTCACTTCCTTTGTACCGATAACTAAGTGCTTTAGCAACTTAGTTATCACTTTAAATTATTTAATTTTTGGTGGTAATCATAATAAAAAAATGTGTGTCAAGTAATTACTATTGATAAAATTTGCAATTAGGGGCGAGGCTTTAATAAATTTAACAAAAATAGTGTTTTAAGTTATAATAATTAAATGAAGAAAATACTACGAAATATATTGTCTATGGATTTATATATTAATAAATTTTATTGTTCTTTGTTCATCCTAAGTGAAAGTTACAAGAGCCTTGTAGTTCTTTTTTTCAATATTCCTCTGACTTGGTCGTCAGAGTTTTTTTATACTCGCATCTATAATCATTTTGTTCATCTTTTTTATTTCTACGTTCTTCTTCCTATCATCTCCTCTGTTGCCAGTCTTCCTGGCAGTTTATTTTTTTTTAATTTTAAATTTCCTTAACTTATATAATAACTTAATTATTGAGTTTCTCTAAAATCAATATACTTCTAAGAAATGTTGTGCACTAAAAAAGGAACATAAAATTTTAAAATACTGTAATTAAAATTTTTATTCCTCTATTAATCATTTATTTCTTATTAAAGCTTCCTTTACAATTTCTTCGCAGTATATTACGAACATTTATCTGGTCTTCTTATCTGCTAACATATTATTATTATTATTATTTTATTTTATAATAAACTTTTTGCTCCAAATCAAACCTTCGGTCTACATGTTGGAGCATTGTGAAAGTAGATGTATAATTATTTACTTTTCTGTAGGATCACATATACTAGGAATGCTTTGCGTTTGTACTTATATAAATATTCAGTAAAGACGCCGTACCTATTAAACCTTGCACGAACACAGCTCTGTAGTTACGGGCTATTAGGTGAGACTAATGCAGTCCCTGTCTATCGTACAAAGCGACTAAAAGGGTCTTCAAATTTACGGGTTGTGGGTGGTCGTGAAGGGTGACGAAAATTTTTCCTTTTATCAGGTATTTGGTAATTAGGATACTACCCAATGAGAGAAAATGGGCTTACGTATATCTCGCAGCTCCGGCTGGGATTAAGAAAGGTTATGCCCTTAACTGGGATGTGCTAATCTGTTGTGTATAGGGGCACTAGCTCTACTGGTAGAAGCTCTTCTAAGTACTAAAATCCCCCAGTGATCATTTTCTGTGATCTAGTAAGGGTTTCAGTTCATGGAAATTCATTATAGCCTTGATTATCTTCAGAAGCAGGTTATCTTTTGAAGATTTTCCAACTGATTATAAAAGTTAAAAACATGTTTGTATCGAAATAATTGACTATTAACTTGTGGATTGCGTAAATAATGGGTCCGTACAGAAATAAAACCACCCGAAGAACGACTGGCGGAAGGTCTCTCTTGTTGTTTATAAGATAACCACAAGAAGTGGCGTTTTTGCTTAAACCTCGAGGCAACGAGCACTATCATAATTTAATTACTTTAAATTTTTCAACGCACTCTTTGAGGTAAATAGTACAACATACCGCCACTACTAGCAAACTAAATAGTTCTATATATGCTTTACTCATTAAAGGCGTACTTGAAACTACCTAAACAACTTAATTAATGTGTATTACTCTTCATGAGCGTAAGAACGCTTATCATAATGAAATAGTCACCATAATTTTGCCACGTGCATGAATTTCTTGAAGGTGAAAAGGGTTTTTTTTATCATCAATTCAATTAAAAAAATCAATTTTGTTTTCAAACTACTGTATACCATTTAACTAATCACAACAAATATTGATATTTTTGAACATTGGAAACATTTTCATGTTATTCGTGCTTGCTATAAATTACACTCAGATGGCTTTGCTGCATTTCAGCTTCTACACCATAGGTTTCTAACCTTTTTTTGACTACTGGCCCTTTACAAAATAAAAACCTTTTATATTAAATTAATATTTAGTATTTAATTGTAGTTAGATAAGCCGCATCTGTTTTCTTGACTATCATGATGCTTCCTGTTTGTTCGCTTCTGGCCTAGCTCCCACGTCGTAGTCAAAAAGCTCCATCTATGTTGTACACGTTGAAATTCATGGTTTACATCGACAATATGTATAATTTTCTTGAAGATATTTGGTATAATATATACTAACAGGATGACATTTGCGGGATTCGACTAGAACAATGAAAACAGATGTGACGACATCGTAACGAATTTTAAATATTCTGCCAACTGTGCAAACCAGTTCGTTTAAAAAATCAATTGTCCGATTTTCTTGGTCACTCGAACCGGTAACAAAAGTATTTGTCGTGTTCAAGGACACCTTTATTGGAAATATTGAACACAGAATAACTTAAATACATTCGGAATTATAACTAACTCATAAAAACGCGAACTCTTTCATGTCTTCACCCTGTAATTTATTTAATTTTTTAATTTTTATAAGGCATGACTACGTATATTTTCATAACAAAAAGAATTCATCAGAATAAAACGGTACAAAAAAAGTTATGGGCGTTTATTCATAAAAAGGAACAATAAAATTATCTGCCGAACTGAGAACCTCCTTCTTGACGTCGTGTAAGAAATAATGTAAAATATTCTGAGATCGGTACGGGAAAGTAATAAGTTGATAAGTAAAGTATACCCTTTATTTCTAACAATTACAAAGTTGAACGTCCTCTTATCGTAAAATAAATAGAATTTAATCACACTACTCTGGCTTAGTAATTCATATTAGGTATCGTCATATTTTTCAAGTAATTTATATTTTTACGAAAGTGAAGATTGCATTTTTAAAAATTCCCGAATTTTAAAAATTTACTTTACAGAATTATAACAACAAATTAGAAACTTAAAACAATTTATTTTTGCATTTTGCCGCTATATTTGTATGAGACAATTTGGTTTTGTAATTAGCTTAAAGGGCATATGTCGTCACGTGTGCTTTCACGGGTGTCCGTATGCGACCCCTCAATTCAAGAAGCGAAATAGCATTATAACTTCATTTGAATAGGCAAAAGACACTAAATTGATGTCTCATTATGAAAGGTGAATTAAATTATTATATAATAATTAAATTATTAAGGTATACTTCACTTTATCGTATCAATGTATATTACATTGTTACTTAAATATTACTTGTACGTGTATTACTTTCCATTCTCTCAGATCTTTATTTACGTTATTATTATTATTATTTTATCTTTTTATTCTCTACTATTCTTTTTACGCACCCCATATTCATATTCATCTCTGCTCAACACTATGGTAGACTGGTACAGAATACTATTTGTCATTAAGTCCACCTTATGTACAGATTTGTGCATTTAAGCTTTAAATAAATAAATAACATAAAATTCTTGTATTTAAAAAATGTACAAATACATATAGGTGACATTTATATTACGTTCTGCAGATCACGGATTCGTTTTTGTATTTTTATTCGTTGCATTCGTTACTCTGAATTGGGATCATTAACCGCTATAACACAAAATTTCGATAACAAGGTACGTGTTTTTATTTGTATTTATATTCTGGATTCTGGATTCAGTTGATCAACATAATAATACTTTTTTAGAATAAATTATAACCAGATCTTACGATTTATGTCGTAAAATTGTACATGATATGTTTCGCAAATTTTATATGAAGCAACCATAGGATTCGAAATTACAAATTGTAATAATATCCGAAATAACTGTAGTTTAAAAGTATAGTTTTTTTAACGGTTATGAACTAATACTTGGACTCGATTTCAACTAATGTTAAGTGATAATAAAGCCGTAGATGGTAAAGCGTGTTCGCCCAGAATTCATCGGGCTCTCACATGTATGGCTATCGGAGCACAGCAATACCAATAGTCAAGCGAATTCGAAAAATCCTATCAACATCCAAACTTCACTACTACTGTGACTCGGGAATCGAATCCAGGGCTTCCTCATTACAAAGCTTACTTTGTGTAATGAGTAAGTTAGGAAAAAATTACAATTCATATTATCTCAATAAGCCGTATTAGCTTATAGTTTAAGATGTATTGTTCTAATTTTAAAAAGCTATTATAAATATTTGTCACAAAACCTTGCCTAATACATTTTATCTACATTTTGATCTGTAAACATTTGTATGTATTATATACTTTAAAACTGCATCAAACGTTAAAAAAAAATTAAAATTCGAGTAGCGACCGTGTAGCGACCACAGATTTTGTTTTCTCCTATGTGATATACAATACTGGTTCTTAAAAATTTATTGTCAAATTATCAAAAAAAAAGCACGTGTATTATATAGTCAAGATTTTATATGGCGTCTCCTTGTTGTGAGTAGGTGTGTTACTCACCACTAGACACGTCAATACCATCAGGAATTTCTAATGGTCTTGACGCTTTGTAGACCTAAAAAAGTAAAAAATGTGAATATTTAGCAATATTCATAAACTCAATGTTCTAAAAAGATTTTTCTCTGATTAATTAGTTCTTATTAAGGGTATCCTCATTCAAGCATAGTGACATGAATAGATTTCAAACATATATGGTTGACATGCTTGAAATGGACGTATAGTTTTTGCTCAGATGGTTCTGGAAAGTGTAACCGGGGAATCCAATTCCATGTTGGTGCAGCACGATATAGGTTAAAGTAAATTGACTATATCTTACCTATACTTCCTAATACCTTTACTTCTCCGATTCGGGAAATTATTTTTTTATTGTTATATTTATAAATTTATATTGAAAATATTTTTTTCCGCTGTCGAATTATTGTGCCGTAATTTTTTTTAAGGTTATTTTATTTCATTACTTTACAAAATGGAATGGAGAAACCTGTCTGCGGTAAGCAAATTTAACGTAAAGAGATGTATGAGGAGTCATGATTTTAAGTCTTATTCATCTGTTAACACGTATGCCTAAACCGCAATATAATGTAGGTCTATAAAACTAAGTAGTTCCTCGTATTCCAAAAGAATTTCAACTTTCATTTGAAATGCAAATGCTTATAAACTTTGGACAATATGTCATATAAAGTTAACAATTTTAGTTGATATTTCACACATTTATAAATTTACGAATTTTTGTATAAATAAGTAACAAAATTTTGCTCTAATTTTCATGCCTGTTTAGCACTTATCTTTATCAACGTTTGATATTTGTTGAAACTATGTCTACATACTTTAGTATAACATGAATAGACGAAGAGAATTAATTTTAAAATAACATTTTCTGTAGTTAACAAAGCAAATTCTCTTCAAAATATAATTCTTCATTTACAATAAACCGTCCTCTTCTGAATATTAAAGGGAACGAAAAAAATTCTCAAGCCTTCGGGCCTATTGTGTGTAGCTGCCTAGTTTTCGTTGTTTACAAAATAAAATTATAAACAATAAAATATTTTCAGCTCTTTTGGCATATTGTGTTTTTTTTTTTAATAAGACAAAGGTACGAAACAAGCACTACGTTACGTAGTGATAAATGAATCATATGTCAAAAACAATGAAGCATTAGTTCAGATGTTTATTACACCTTAACGCTCATTGCCTAGAGAAATTTAAAAGAAAAAACTTTATTTATAATATATATTTAAGCTTTCTTTTTTTAATGTGTGGTAGTTATAATTTTGTAAAAATAAGATAAAGATTATTTTTGAGATATGTTTATGAGTACATTCGTTGTTTACACGAAATATATTAATTGAATGTTATTGAGCTCAATAGACCATTGATTATACTTTACTTAATAGAAAAATACGAAGACAAGGACATTTCGCTTCTGGTTAAATACACACGAGGTGTTTTTATTTTACAGTTTTTAGCTTTTAAAGTACATTGCCCGCTTTATAGTGTCGTAATGGGACAGGAAAACAGAATGTGCATATTTATGTTTAATATGTGACATAGATACATTAAATTAAATAAAACATTCACTGTTTATGTTGTTAGTAACCGTAAATCACAATTTATTTCCAGTTCCTGTAACCATAGCGTTGTTAGTAAAAAAATATATTAATTCCTTAAAAACTATAGTACAAAAATTAACCCAAATGGCATTTTCTCCCAGTCAATCCAAACTTCTATTATCATTAATAACTTAAAAATTCTTGATGACACCAAAAACAAACGAAGTTTCGTGTTAAAAGTCCTTTTTAACAGTCATAAATTTCCTACCCCTGAGTCGAGATTCGGAAGCCTCCACTCTACATTGGATGCAATATCCGTCTGGCAACTTAGTTACGGCATAGGAGCGATCTACAGACACTAATTTGCTACCTAACTTGATTCAGCTCGCCTGTTAGCGAAGCTGATGCTTAAAAAATACTTAACACACAAACTTCGTATGGTTTATTAATGTAGATGTATGTAATATTTACCGTAAATTACCGAAATCGGAGAATGTCGACTTTCACCGGTGAATGTCAACAGATAGCAAATGCGCCGGCAAATTTAGCAAATATTTCGGACATACAGCAAGTGATTATGTGAATGTCGACATACTCCACAATTCGGTATTTCACTATAATATATATATATATAACATAAATCTAAAAATACTACTGAACAAATAGTGAAAAGTTTATAGATCTTCCCCTTTTTTAAATGTATTAATTAATGAGTAATCATAGCAATATTTCTAACTGCATTTAATTTCTATATTTACCCAAATTTTGTTTCGACAATGTTCAATAAAAGAGCAGTGCTGTTTTACTCAATCAAAATCAACACTAATTTCAGTCAAGAAGCTGGAGATAATATTAAATTTCATTACTTATGAGTTTCTTATCATACTTTTCATATATTAAACTTTGATAAAAATATACTCTTTACCTGTAGCATGAGTCCTATTGACTCGACAGCCTGTCCTTAAAAAAGAATAGCGTAGCCATCTATCTGAAATACCCCGTGTATCTGTGTTTTTTAACAGATATATAGGTATGCTATATCTTTCCCATCAGATTGCAATAAACACTTTGTGTGGATGCTATAAGCTATAAAGTTATATTACTTAAGAATCAAGGAACATTCACATATTTACCCTATCCTCCATACAAAGCATGTCTTTGTAGCAGTTCCAGAATAGAGACTTTAACATACTAGATCACGAAAACATTGAAATAGGTAGGAATAAGTTTTAATATTAAACTTGTATACTCAAAATTTATGTATTGGCAAACAATCTAGTAACTGATTTCGGGTTTGTTTACTCAATGATCTAACTGACCCATTAACCTTACAAATTATCTTAAACATATTAACAGATTAAGTTAATATAAACTGTTTATTCTGTTTGGTGTATTGACATTTAGATTTATTTTCTCCATTTGTGTCATTTAAAATGTTCATATATACATTTTTTTATTTACAAGTAATAATAGTGAGGTAAAAATTTTATTTAAACAATATCTTGAAAAACCTATATGTGTTACTGAGATGTTAAAGCTTTTAAAAAATCTCTATCATTAAACGTTACGATGGAAAATTGTGCGGTAGTTGGTTTTTTATGCAAGACTTTCGGTTTTAACTACGCAATGTATAGAGACTTAGTCCTACCAATATATTTGTTATTTCTTTTTTTTATTTAAATAACTGTTAGTATATGCCAATTATAAGTTTTTGTCGAAATCGCTCTAACGGCGGTCAATCCTGTATAACTAAATATGTTGAACAGTGGTGCTAAATAATAAAAAAGCATATTTGGAGCAAATGTAAATACGAAATACACCGCAATCCGGCTGACACCAGCAAGGATTCCAGTGATGCTGTCTTGCACGCCTAACTTGTTGTTCAGAAATACTATACAGAAGAAAATACCTACAATGAGAAAATTATAGGAGCTGATTAGAAATGTTTAAGAAGAATTAAAATTTAAATTGATTTAACGTTTTTCAAGCTCCCTGCTATAACTGCATATGCATAATTTAATTTTGTTTATAATACCCCCGACTTATGTTAATGAATAAAGAAGTATTTTTTATGCAGCTGTATAGACTAGAAATAAAGTCTTGGAGGTCCAACTGAGTCTTTACCTTTTAAACAATGATAAGTACTATGTCAAAATCGGTTTAGCCATTTAACAGCTACAATTCCACTGATAATGTTTATAACCAGGTGTTAATAAGATAAAAAAAATTGCTGCCGTAGGGGCGCTTCGTATGTATACTGTTGTAGGAGGCACCATCTAAACGCTTTGTAGAATATAAGAGATATTTTTTGTACACCTCACAGCATTCAGTGTTCAAGAATAAGTAAGGTGTCATTTTATCCGTAAGCAATCAAGTTACAAAATAGTTGTGCAAAAACGGTGAAAAACAGCGTTGTTAGAAATATTTATGATATAAATAAAATTGCTTATTATGGTACACATTAAAAACTACTTCGATAGATATTTGGTTGAAGTAGTTTAGAAGTAAAATATTGTAGTGCCGTTTGGTGACGAGTTGCATCATATAACTTGTAGTTTTCTTAAAGCATTCATTGCTAAATTACACACACATTTGCCAATTTTTATAGTCCTCTGTATAATGATTTCGGATATGAGCGATCTCAAACAATAAATATCATAATAATGACTTTTATATTTACGCGCGTATAATAAATTCAAAGAAACTAACATTTATTGATTTTATCACGTTTATAGAAACTATTTAACTACCGACGTTTCGAGCGTTTCACTGTACTCATTGTCACAGAAAGATTGAGGTAACAAATATAGCATGTTATAGTTATCGCGAAAGCTAAAGCTAAGAAATACATAATACTTTTATTAAATATATCTCACAATTTTCACATTTTCACACATGAAAAGATATTTATAAAACACCTATTAAACTAGAGTAAATTTTTATATATTTATAAATATGTGTACATTTACATTAATAATAAAGCTTTGTAATATAAATGGGGGTATTCGTGTGTCCATTTCAGACAGTTGTTTTTGTTTGATGTAGGAAAATGAAAAGAACAAAATAAATCACACGCTTTTTTCTGACGAAAGTTTGAATTATATTTTCTACCTACGAAGCAGGTATATTAACTGACCAACACCAACGCGGATAGAACTGTTTATAAAAAAATGTGGCTTTGTCTATAATAGTATTTAATTTGCTTTATTTATTTAATATGCACATTGTTATAGGTTTTCAAACCTACTTTCGTCGATCCAATGAACAAATATTAGTGCTTTATCTAAACACTAATAATTGAAAAATTAATAAAGTATATTCATTAAATAAAGAAGATAATATAATATTGATATAAGTAACCCCCTATAAAAATCTCTGCAATCAAAACAAGGAAAGAGGTGATAATCTTTTAAGTCAAAACTAAGAACAGACTTTAGTACCTAGACTTTTTAAAAACAAAAAAGTTAGACCTAATTAGTCCAATCATAGAAAAGCTCCACATATGGATTTAATAGAGAGTCTGGCATGCTAAGCTTATAAAATCTTTTGTGCCTTCGAGATTCAAATCCGATAAAATTGGCACATTCTCATTATATTTACCGGTGGATAAATAAAAGAAGATAAACGATTATACAAATTTATCAGTTGAAGGTAATGTCGCTGTATAATTATGATTATTTAAATGTTTCTTTTCTCACTTTAAGATAAACAGTAATACCAATTCATCACTTAAAATAAATGCTGTTATAAAACTTGTAGGCGTTAATTTAACATTGATATCGTTGTGGTTACTAGAAAAAAGTTCGATTATATAACATAAATATGAGAAAAATACGATTATGAAATAAGAGTTTCATTAAATAAAAATTACATATTTATTTATTTAATGCAAATCGAAAGTTTTACAAACTCTTGATGCAAATAATACCTTTATAACATATACATATACCTTTTGATCATTATGAAAATATGAATATTAAAATGAAGATGTTACAATGAAGTGAACAATTTCTCTTTCTGTGTTTACCATGTACAAATTCTTTGTTTTTTATCGCCAGTTTCTTGTATTACGCAAGATGAATAATATGCAAACTTCTTCGACAACAAAAACATATGTACATATTTAGTGAGTAACGTTTCTCTTGACTTGTTAAAATAAAAACTTTCAACTGTTGGTATTAACCAGGAACAATTTTTTATCGTCAATAAGTTAACTTAATTAACTTGCTGATACTTGACCTTTTTTTGATATCATATTAAAAAACAATGAGGCCTTAATTGGTTGCTAGTGCTCGCCCAGAATATTCTGGTCCTTACATGTAAACATAAACTTTAAAAAATAGTATACATACAAACTAACATCGAGAGTAATAGGTTCGACAGAACGCTTCCACCATCAAAATGATAGAGCCCAAGAATTGAATCTAGGATCACCATATTACGGTCTGACAAAGTTCGTTACCTTCGAATTTCATTTACAAGGTCACTCAGAAGGTATTGCGAGAAAAAGTTTTTATGTATGTGAGACTGGCCAGTTACAATTTATTTAAAAATATGATTACTTTTAAGTAAATTTCAGTGTTCAAATTCAAAACTTCCCTCCACATTTTCAACAACAAATCAACGCCTACCAAAGTAAAGCGACCTAGAAGCGGGGAGAAGATTTTCATCGCGAGCTTTTTCAATTTGACTGGTTACTTGGTGTCAATTCCTTAACGAAACTAAAGAAGTATTAACGCCGAATAGTATACTACCAAATGCTTGGCAGAAGTTTTCTCTGTTGTGAGCAACAAGCGACCAAATATAAGGCTCCACAGGCTACTGCCCCACCACGACAATGCGGCCGCCCACACCGCAATCAAAACGAGGGACTTTCTAGACAGCACACCGGTTAAACTCCTGGGTCACCCTTCTTACAGCCCTGACTTAGCAGCGTATGACTTCTTCTTATTCCCAAAAATAAAAAATCAGCTCAAAGGGATACAAGTTTCGTCGCCGGATGATGCGCTCTTAGCGTTCGAGCAGGCTGTAAATGAGGTGTCTGCGGCGGACTGGAAAAAGTGTTTCGAAAACTGGTTCAGACGCATGAAACTTTGTATAAAGGCTGGTGGAGAGTAATTTGAAAAGATGTAATAAAATATATTTACCTACAGAATATTTTTATTTAGTGTCGCAGAACTTCTGAGTATCCCACGTATTTGCAAAAAATATTGTTTGGCAATAGATAGCCGCAATGAGATATCAGCATACATACGCTTAAAAGTTATATCTAAATATTTTTACAAAAAAAAATTCTGAAGGAAAATAAATTGAGTGTATTTCGTACAATTTACTAGATTTAGAAATTAGATATGCTTTCATTTATTTACTCGTGAAAAACGTATCTCGAAATTGTACCTACTCCATATCCCATATTATTAAATTTCGAGAATGAGATTTATTGCAAATGAGAAATTAAGTGAAGAAAGCAGGATGAAATATTTATGATTTCTTAAAAATATGCAGCAAGAATTTATCTTAAGAAAATATATTTCTTTCATTAAGCACGTTGTTAGTGGTAGTAAGTGTAATGGTAAAATAAACTGAAATCTTTTCCTTCGTTGTTAAGCACGATAATTAAGTAACTTTGAAATTTGTTTTATTTCGATCATTTTACTTAAAGCTCGGTCAAGTGACATCTTTATTGTATGGATAATGCTTCGATATACGGAAATAGTGTATCATCGGGTACTTAAATAAGTATATTAGGGCCTTGTAATTACCAAACTTACTTCAAACTTTAGGAGGGGTATTTTATTGATAATTGACTTACACTAGTAACAGTGATAATAAGGCTGTAGGTGGTGCAGCATGATCGCCCAAAACACTCTAGCTCTCACATGTATGACAGCCGGAACACAGCAATGCTGTTATGGTGGCAAATCAATATTTACATTAGTAGCAAGCCAGGCTCTGAATCTTGTCGAAATAATCGAGATAATCAATTTACAAGGCATATAGTAAACTACTGCGCCGCGGAGGTAGTCAAGAATAGTCTACGATGAAGTGAAATAGCCTTTTGTTATTATTGATACTTATAGAATAAATAATGGCGTTAATTTTAAGTGAAAGTTTTTTTAAAGTTTGATAAAATTGAGGACTATCAAGTTTAATTACTTTCTTTATTAAAATTTTTTCCGTACGAAGCGAAGGAATCGATAACTATAATGTCTTTGTACCAAAACGCTAACTCTTAGCTGAATATATTTCACATATATTTTTAATGTATTATTTAACGGAATATATTCTTTTATTATGAGACTGGGTTTAAGGAACGCTCCTCGCGGGTACATGTAATTGAAAAATGATAGCCTGCGTACCATGGAGTAATTCAATATTCTTACTTTGTACTTGTTACGATTTAATCAAAAACGTTTTGCTCTACGGGAATTGAAAAAAGTTTCTTGCGCCACAAGTGAAACCTTACGCATACATATATTTATAATTTTTTTTAAGTACTCTTTTATTTTTGGACAAATAAATATTACTTTTAATTTTTTAAGACTCTGTTGATCTCTTAATGCTACAAGTGCAAAATTTGTTTTCCATTATTTAAATGAAAAAACTTAAACTGTGCAATACCGGTATGAAGATAAAATTACTTTGTGTTGATGTGCTTACTGTTCGAAAAATGAAGTTAATGTAGGAAATTAGATATTGTAGTCGGATACAAACTTGATTTAATGTTCCTGGCGGCTACTAAAAAGATATAAATAATGTATTTAAGAAATTTATCTTCTAAAGATCTTCACATTTTAAAATATATATCTGCTTACTATGCATATGGTAGCTCTACTTTGGGCAACAGGGTTTAGCTTCAGATATTATGACTTCTCTTCGTTATTACGCCAATCTCAATTTATTAAAAATTCGCTTGTACTGTTTTTTCATCACTCATTACTAAACAAAGATTCTATGATAATATGTATGTTTAAAGATAATGATCTTTAGTTTTTTTATAAATTAATACATTAATAAATTAATAACTAATAAATTCTTTTCAATAAAAAATACTACCCTGCTTATTACCAAAAGATATTAGAGAGAGACGACAAATTTCAGTAAAAGTTAGCATTTAGTCCATTTAACATATTTATTCATACAAGTGAACACAAATCATCTACTTGTTTTTTTTTTCCAAACAATATAGCACAGAGTTACGCGCCATAAATATTTACTGGTCGTCCTTCTGTTATACACAAAAATATAGTGTTGCAATTGTTACGACGCCTATTCTTTTCCATAAAAAAGACGGAAATTCTTCAGGATATAAAATAGCCATGGGCAAAGGTCATCTTCAGAAGCCTATGTTTTAAAATATCCTGTTTCTTTTGCAGTGGATTTTTTCCGTCGTCCGGCAACTTTTCCCTAACAAAGTGATATCTTGAAGAAGAAACATTTCCTGGCCACCACATAGCCCAAATTTGAGAATAATGGACTTTTTATTAACTGTTATTAACACTGTATAAATTATATTTCACCTATACTTCATAACAATAAATCTTTACTTATTACATTTGATAGTACATTCTATACGTAATTTAAAACCTTGATAGCCGTAGAGTTTATAATTTAACTTGTATCGCTGTCTTCCGTCGAGTAATAGATTTATGAATGTCCTCAGGGAACATCCTGCACGGTTTATTAAAACGAATACTAAATGTACGGTATATAAAATTCTGCTTACAAATGAGTTGTTACGTAAAATATTTGCATTATTGCCCGTCTTTTCTGATTTATAATGAACAAATAACTAATATTGAAAAGTTTAATACATATAATTAAAAAGATATTAAATGTATTTATTTGATAAAATCGTGTTGTAACAGAAAATTTAAATTTTTGTTTTTAAGGTATATAGGTTAACATAGTTTAGTTCAGCAATGTTGCTTTTTTATATCGGTGGCAGGTCTCTATTGCTGTAGCGTCTAGTAGTGTACTACCACGGCTACTATTTCTATAGTTACTGAACTTAATTACAAAACTTAACATCTTATGCCTCACACGGCGCGAGTGTAAAATGATGACGTAGACTATATTCACACCACATTATTACGGACAACAGTATTCCCCTACCATAAAAATTTACATCTCTTGTATTGTGCATTCCTATTAAGCATCTCTGTCATCATTTCTTTAACTGCCTCTATGAACAACGGTTTACCGCTAAACTTGTAACGCAGAAGTTTTTACTTCGATTCCGGAGCCGTATAAGGAATAGAGTTTGAATGGAGGTGGATTTTTTCGAGCCCATTTAACTATCTACCACCCTCAATGTCAACGTACTAACATACCAGCATTCTGTTCTGGTAATAATATGTTAACACCAGTAAATTCTGGGCGGACAGACGTTATTAGTTATGGGCACGTTCTTACTTAACAGCATATAAAGTTCGGGTTATCTTTCATCATTCACGATTCTAACTCTTAACCTTATATAATAATATTTTAACACTTTTACTTGTAACGGAATAGCGGACAACGCAACTCTCATTTTAGTTACTATTATAATTTGTATCAATTTCCGGCATGCTGGTGCGAAGCGACATCCGCCCCACTCCCTTGTGGTAGACGCAATATCCGTTTTATAACTTGGTTACCGTATCGAACCGTGCTTTATTCGCTAAACTACTAATAGATAGATGGAAAGCTGATTAAGGCGCAAGGATAGCTATAGAAAATTTTAAACCTATTCGCTTGCTACCTTTTAGAACTTTCATTGTTCCATCACCTCTAAAATTTTTAGTTATCGGTAGTGAATCGAGAAGTATTAAAAATAATTAAAATTTTTTTTACACAACCCTTTGCCTTTAGATTTCCTTTTTTTCTTTAATCCTCGTACATAACATTTACCAAAGTAATATATTGTTTAATATGTAATTTAATTGATTATTTTTTTCTTAGTGCTTAATTGGGCAGAGCTTGAATATTGTATTTTATTTTTATTTAATACTAAAAGAACAAAATTTATGTTCAGAGTGAATCTTCAGTAGCTTTTAATGATTATTAGTATTGGAGCTGGCCTACTATCTTCCTTCATTTTAATAATATATTATGTTTCAAAATTGAGCAAACGAATTACTTAATAAATATTATATAAATTAGAACACAATAAATCATAAATTCGTATGCAAACCGTGTGTCAATAATACAATGTTACAATAACTATATTGCGTGCAATAAAATAGCTGTAAATATTTACGTCACGTAATTTCGTTGGTTTATTATTATGGGATGATAATTGAACGGATGACACTTCTACAAGTTGGTTCCGCAGAATAAGATAATACTATCGTAAAAACGGGTAAGGCAGAAAATATAAACACATTGCTATCCACTTACTCGAATGATAATAATAGCAATACAAATTTGTAAGATATAGCTGTCGTTGGTGCTATTTGTGTAGCATCGTATACTAAAATTTAGAATATTTTTGTGAATATGTACAAGTCCATTAAAATAATTTCCAATAGTTAACTGTTCTATCGGAAAAAAAATAGTGAATAAATGTCACTCAGAAAAGATTAACAGTAAATAATTTTTACGAGTAAATAAGCTTAAACCTGCTCGACTAAACAAGATTATTTTATAAATTGGATTTGTGACAAGCTGTAAAGCTCAGCTTGTTCTACAAAAGCTTTGATATGAACTAATAAATCATAATTGGTACAATGTCTTGAGATGACCTAGAAGTTAAAAATGGTAGGGGTAGGTAAAGAAATCTAATCATTTTTAAATTATTTATTTTTATTTGAGTGCCTGGTCTTGTTCTACACGAACATCAAGAATACACTTATTGATTAAGTAGATCTAATAATGTGATCAACGATGGTAAAGGCAATTAATCTAATGATAACTTATTTACTATATTTTTAAGTGTCCTACGTATTAGTATACTGACACTAGTGGGTAATATATTAAGGCAATACTAGAAAAAATACGACTTTGTCAATGAACTAACGTTTCTTCCTCTTTGTTCGCTTCAGTACTGACAGTTTATGTTCGTTGCGCTGCCTACACTGACATATAAACACCCTACCTCCACTCCTCTGCCTTCGGCTTGTATGAAAGTCGAAATGTTGAGTCCGAGATTCTGGCATCGTAATGTAAAAATTTTAGACCACGTGTTTAGTTGAAGCTATACGTTTAGATTAGTGTCACAAAAGGTGTGTACAACATATCTAAAACGTTTTTAAAAAAATGTAGAAAGAAGTTCTGCTTTAAAACTCTTTAAATATACCTAGTTGTACTAACTTGCTCATTTTTAGCATACAAAAGCAAAATTTTAATATTACTGACAAGATCGCAAGACGCATAAATTATTTAGAAGACTTTAAATATAAGTAAATTATATTTTAATGTTAAATCGGTGCTGGGAAAATAACATCTGCAAAAAGTTGAAACGCAATTTTTATTCCGCACTCGTAGACGTTGTAAATTGAAATATAATTTTAAAAACTAACAATGTTAAGAAGGATTCATTCTTTGAATTATGAATTTCAATAAAAATGGTGTCCGTAAACTTGTGGAATATTTCTCTACATTTATAATTTATCACGAAAAATAAAATAGTCAAACCCCCATTAGTAAACAAAACTTTTTATCTAGAATTGTTCCGTCAAAATGACGGGTCCGGTAAATCTAGTGTTAAATACATAATAATTATAATATAAATTGTTAAAGAAATTAAATTAAAACATTAGTTAAATAAATATATTCGGAAAAAGTGTAATACATAAAGATTCAAAAACTTCAATGGATGGAATTTAAAAATTTTTCAATGAGTTAATTACTATAAAACTATGTATAACTAATACATAATTTAGAAGACGCTATTCATTTATTTAAATAGTACTTTGAGCCAATTTTCTTTTTCAGTTCTACAAGAAGTAAGATCTTATTCATAAACAATTTGCAAACCTTTATGCTCTCTAGCATACACTCGATATCCAATAGACTATACAATTTTACACAATCCCGTACTAACACTATTGCTGCTTCTACTGCACATTTTTTTATTTTGCATACTGCATGTTTTCTACAGATGTAAATAGTTATTTAGTGTTTAAAGAAAAACATCAATAGGTATGTATTTATAATAGCATCATTATATAATGTTCTGATTTACCTTAAGAGCTAATTATAAAGAGTAATACGAAACTAATACATTTTAATTGAAACGAAATAACTGTTTATTTTCCTGTACCTCGATATCAGAACCACTCGGGGGAATAAGAGAAATGTATTGACTTTGCAACCGTAAAATAATTCTGTTTAATATAAAACAATATCAATCAATTTGTGGCAATATAAAATGCCACTATATTTTTAATTTCGTTTGTGAATTGTAAATTTTGTATATTAACATTATACACTAATAAATAAGATTTTATATTTTAAATGTAAAATGGTAGCATCATTTGTATACATTGTTGTGTACAAGCATTTTGAAAGAGTTACGCTACATAAAATAACTTCATATTGGTGGTTTTATTGCAATAAAATAAAAAAATTATACATAAATACTAGAGATATTATTCATAGCAATTAAACACAGTATTTTTAAAATTACCATTTATGAATATGCTAGCTGCTTTAATCTAAAATAACTTTTTTAATCTAATTTTGTTTTCTAAATTCCGTAAAAATACCGAGATTGACTTTTAATTTTTCATAAAGAAACTCATAGAAACATTTTAAATAGTATTTTACCTGCTTAAGGTACATCACAAGTTGAAATGAGGAAATTTATCTCTCTTCGCTAATCACGAAAAGGATGTGCCACGAAAAATTTTACAGAAGAATTACTTGGAATTATCGAGCTTAGAATAACCTGGAAAGTCAGCTAACATTGAAATAATTTAGAGATCTGTGTATATTTTAAAACTTTACTTTTATTTATTTATTGAGTACTTATTTATCAATTATATAATTTTTTATCTTAAAGAGTGGCTAATCCACTTGAAACTGAATTGCTTTTAATGTTTGGCATCTTAAGACATCCACCTCAACGTAAGATCTTTTGTCATGAAGTTATATTTGTTCCATAAAACGTAACTATTCATACGATTTATCGCTGAGTTAACTGTTTGTCTAGCAAAAAAATCGAAAATATTAATAGCCCTATTGTAAGATAAGGAAGTATATTTTATAGTCTTCCATTTGTTCGTTATAACCTAAAAAGTCGTAAATAAGAAATATACAAATAAAAAGTTAAATGTTTATTATTTTGGAAAATTTGTTAACTCAATTTATTAAAAAAAATTACCTAATTAACAAAATTAAAAAATGTTTTAAAATCACCGCTTATATACCTAGAGAATCTTTTTATAGCCGATAAAGTATATGTGATATGAATAAAAATCTGGAACCTATAACAAAATAGGAAACGTTTTCATTTCAATTATAGTACACAATTCTAATAAACGTATTCATAAAATATAATAGGTATGTAATACCGATGTCATTATATGAAATTAGATGTTGGTTTCTTTGAAAAAATTTGATGAAATAACGTTGAGGCCGTAAATGGTGAAGCGAGTTCGCCCATAATGCTTCTGGCTCTAATATGTATGATTATATCTAATATGTATGATAACAATGCTATTGTAGCGGCAAATAGACATTGAGGATGGTAACTAGCCAAGTGGGTTCAAAAAACCTCCAGTGGAATCAAACCAGGGACCGCCACCTTACAAGGACAGCGAAAATCCACTGCGTCAAGAAAGCAGTTTAGCCTCGTCTTTATCTAGCAACGGTATAAAAAAATGATTTTGAACCCAAGATTGCCATAAAGGTACTTTTTTATTTAGAATAAATAATACCATTATGTCAATCAAGGATCGTGATAGCGTCGAGCTTTATATATATATATATATA